>BQNB010069056.1:0-33631 GCA_026074375.1 Tanacetum coccineum | reverse complement strand
CCCTACTACTATTTCTAGTCAAGTAGCACTATTAAATCCTAAGCCATTCCATTCCTATTTGGTGATATATGTGTCAATGTTTTTAGTGTTCGTTTTTCATTTTTGTATTCGCGGGTAACTTTTTATGGGTTAGGATCCTATAGGAAGTGGTGAAACATTGAAAAGTATAAAACTTTGGAAGTAACCTGTCTTTGTACCTGTGGATTTGTTATTCTGTTGCTTAACCTTATGGGCAGCAGACCAGCAGTAACTAAAGCCATAGCACGAGCCAAAGTTCACTGCGCCTTGTCTATGACATTTTTTTTAATCTGTTGTGCTGGCAAGATCTCTGAAAATCCTTGGCATCAATGCAGAATGAATTGAAAGCAAACATGCTTATGAGCGTCGTTTCTATTATACGATATACTAATCAGATGACGACGTGTGACCTTATACGTGCTCAAACTCGTCTAACAGCATATATCTCTTATAGCACACACTACGCTTGACCTCGAGCTTAAAATCGAGATTTTATTTGAACAGCTAATTAGCGCGCATCACAATGTAGTTAAAAAGTGCACATTGATCAGTTCTTAAGGGTTCAAAACATACGTAATCTTTCACTAAACTCTTAGCTAACACAAATAAACAATGCTGATAAGGTGCTAGTAGACTTTATTTATAATATAAATCTAGCTAGACTACTTATATTTAGATATTAGAAATGCAAGTAAATGAGTTATCATGACATCTTCAAAACTCCGGACGGACCGATTTGGTCCAAAACTCCGAACGAAATGCTTGGTCCAGGTCCGAGTCGGTCCGGTCATCCCCCGTTCGTCGGTCTGATCCGGTTCAACAAAACATAATAACCGGTTGTGTGTAAGATCGAATCGGACCGGATCGGACCGAGAACAGATTAATAAGAAAAAAGGTGGACCGAGAACCGAACGGAATTACGTTCGATCCAGTTTCTCGGTTCGGTCTGATACTTTATTCGCTCGGCCCTACACAAAACTATTAAAAGTTTGAAACTACATAAAAACATAGCTATAACCATAACAAATGGCAAATTAAGGCACTACTATATCAACAGCATAAAATTTGTCATATTAAGTTATCACTTAATACATAAAATCAAGGTATCCTAAGAAATCTTAAAGTAACTAAAATATGATAATCTAAGTCAATTAAAAACGGGATCACGCAACTAAAGGGGGTGATTCAGAGCTAAGAATATCATTTTTTCAAAAGGGGTCAAAGACGCAAAGGTTCGAATCTAATGGGTTCTCGTGGCCACGGAAGTTCACTTGTGCTGACTCCGGATTATTCAAAAAGGTAGTCGTCTTAGGATTAGTCGGCTCACAATATCGAGTCAGATGATTTTATAAAAAAAATGCGAAATTTTAATCGTGTAGTCGGCGAAAAGTAAACATTAACTTTGTTGACTTGACGGTATTGGGTTTAGGCTTAGATGTGGCAAAATGGTTGAATAGGATCGCGGGTTTAAATGGTTTGGTCTAAATAGCTCTGGGCCTCTGGATAAAGATGGGTCTTCTAGAAGCATGGGTTAGGGTCCAGGTCAAGATGAGTTTTGGTCGGGACAAGAATTTTATAAAAAAAAAAATTAGTAAAAGATGAAATAAGTGAAACATAATTAAAAAAAATTACCCCCCGTTAGGTAATTGTAATATACTTGCACTTTCTATCAAAACTCAACTACGTAATATATAAAGGATTGCCCCAATTTTTTATGGTTTACCCAATTGCCTTCAAAAACTTATACGATCATATGCGACTTAAACGACTCATGCAACTTTAATAAAATTTAAAGATTGTCCTATTTTTTTAATGATTGGAAGTGCATATGTGTAAATAGTTAGTACGATTTGTGATAAATTTCTGAAGTACTTTTTTTATGCGACTTTAACTATACTTTTTATGCGACTTGTACTTTTGTATTTTTTTTAATATAAATAGTAAAAAAATATTATTTATTATACTTTTTATATAAAAAGATTTTTTAGTAAAAGATATAAAAAAAGATTTGTTTTTATAAAAATATGAAAAATGAATATTTTTTTAAAAATTATAAAAAAAGGATTCTTTTTTCTAAAAAATATATAAAAAAAGATTATTTTTTATACTTTTTATAAAAAATTATTTTTTTATATTTTTTTATAAAAAAAATATTTTTTTATAAAAAAGAATCTTTTTTAATATTTTTTATAAAATAAATTATTTTATATATCTATTATAAAAAAATTTAATAAATTTTTTTTTTTATAAAAAAAAGACAAGTCGCATAAAAAATACATAACACATCTATGACAAAGTGTACTAGCGACTTACACTTATGTACTTCCAATCATTAAAAAAACATGCCACTTTTCAATTTTTTATTAAAGTTGCATGAGTCGCTTAAGTCGCGTATGAACGTATAAGTTTTTGAAGGCAATTGGATAAGTCATAAAAAAGTAGGGCAATCATTGAATCTAGCCAAGGGGAATGAGGCACAACATAAATTAGCCTTAATTTATAACGAGGCCCAACTAGACCATTCTCTAGTAAATTTTTATCTAACTAGACTCATATTTAACTAATGAATCTCCAATTACACATTTAGTTTTGTTAAGGTGTTGTTTATTTAATAAGAGGCTCTGAATCTGAATCTGATTCGCACATCTAAATCTTAATATTCGGTAAAAAATCTAAATCGGATTTCCATCGTAATCTGAATAAGTGTCTGAGAAATCTGAATCTGGATGAAATAAAACTGTTTGTTTTAGTAAAAATGTCTAGATGTGTTAAACTATAGTTTTAAATTTTAAATATAAAACGATTGCATTCGCACAAGAAATAAACTTCATTAAATAAAAGGGCAAATCGAACAAAAAGGTATCACACTTAGAGTCAATTTTAATTTTAGGTACTCAACTTTATTTTTCTCAATTTAAGGTATTGATGTTTTTTTTGTGCAATGTAAGGTTTTTTCGACTTTTTAAAAGCGATTACCGGGCATATATATCGACGAAATGATTTTTAAGTGCTCAATTATAACAATATACCACCTAAATTAACCGATTCATCCGAAAAATTGACCGGTAACATCATTCGAAAAGCTGAAAAAACCTTATGTTGCCTAAAAAATAACTTGGATACTTTTTTTTTTTTTTGAACGGCAAAACTTTTATTAGAAAACTAGCAAGAGGCTAGAAGGATTACATACTAATACACATGGGGCTTTTAAGCCAAGAAATCTAGTTTAACCGAGACTTAGACCTGCTATTCATCCATAAAAAAGACATTTGGACCACATCATCAAATAAGAAATCCGGTTTAGAAGTGGGATCGCTGAAAAGAAGGCGGTTTCTGAACTTCCAAACAAGCCACCACATCACGTAACAAGATCCTTCAAGAAAAACCTTCAAGAGTTTAGGAAGGCGAATACTAGAAGCATGATATCATGTTATAAGAGTGGAAAGCTAGAAGCGTCTAGCTCCCACCAAGTCAGAAGACGACGCCACACTTTTCGAACCATCGAGCAAGAAAAGAAAATATGATCGGAGTTTTCTACTGCTCGGTTGCAAATAGGACATAGAATAGACGGAATGTCAATTTCACGAAGAGACATGTTACATCTTGTAGGCAAAGCATCCAAACAAAACCTTCCAGGGATACACATTTATATTTATGGGAAGAATCCTTATCAACGAGTTGCAGCATTCGCTTTAGGGAAAAGAAGATCATCATTGTCAGGGCAGAGCGAAGGGATTTGACAAAAAAACAAAATAGATCCTTATAAATCCAATCCAACGATCCTCAATGTTTGAGGAGGACAAGACCACGAATGATTGGCAAAGCAAATTAAAGGATTCTTGTTCTATTCCCCTCTTGAAGACGGCGAAATAGAGAGATAAAGAGAAGAGAGCCAAGTTTTTCAGCCACCTCATAATGGATCTTGCTCTCCTTACAAAAAGGTATCACACTTAGAGTCAATTTTAATTTTAGGTACTTAACTTTATTTTTCTCAATTTAAGGTATTGATGTTTTTTTTGTGCAATGTAAGGTTTTTTCGACTTTTTAAAAGCGATTACCGGGCATATATATCGACGAAATTATTTTTAAGTGCTCAATTATAACAATATACCACCTAAATTAACCGATTCATCCGAAAAAATGACCGGTAACATCATTCGAAAAGCTGAAAAAACCTTATGTTGCCCAAAAAATAACTTGGATACTTTAAATTTAGAAAAATAAAGTTGGGTACCTAAAATTTAAATTGGTCTTAAGTATGATACATTTTTGTGCGATTTGCCTTGAATAAAAAAACAAATTTTATAATATAATCAATTTAAAGTTTGAATTGAACTTCTTAAAACGATTAACTAAATGAGTTCGTTAGAATTAAAATGTATAAACCCTTCAATTTGAACAAAATATGAGTTGACACATATTATCTTATACACTACTTATCTAACAAAACATATGCGATGATTATATTTAATACTTTTAATACAAAAGACAAAGGTGAAACAAGAAAAAAAATCAAGAAATGAGAAAAAAGACACCAAAATAAAGAAAAATCATAACAAAGTAGCAAAAAATAAAAACGAAAAATTAAGAAAAAATGACATTACGAGGTTCCAAGACACCCCTTCACATCTAGTTCAGTAAGAGGTTTATGCCTCTTAATGATCAGAAAAAAAAACGCTCTTAATAGTGGATTTATTGTTGGTTCATGTGGTTGAAGAGGATTAGGTTGAATTATTGTAAATTCGGATTTGAAAGTTTGGCAGATTCTTTCAGTCATTTTGTGAGAGTCATAACTCCATCATTCGGGTAGGTTTTATTGATTCTTTTGAGACAAAAATTAAGTTCAGAGAGTCTACTTTCCATAAAAAGTGGTTTTACATACAACTATTCGTTCAAATCCTGTAAGGAAGCTCATAAGTTGACTTTTGTTGACTTCTTTTTACGTAAAACGGTTACGGTTTAACCGACTATCTGATGGCAAATTTCTATTTTATTGGATCACCTTCGATTCAAATATCTATATTCTAAACGTCTACGATAATATTTGATCATTTACCGGGAAAAAATAAAAGTTTTACAGCGCGCTGAGCAAAAAACGTCATCAACCCGTTACCGGCCGACATTTAAGTTAATTATGTCTATATAATTTGTTAGTAGTTTTAATAAACTTATTTTAATTAGTTATTTCATGTATTCAATATCGTTGCACAAAATGCGTTATTTAGTGGTTTACGCCTCTTAGAACTAACGAAAATACGGATATACTAGCGAAACTTAAATCAAGTCCGATACACTAAAGAAAAACAATGACGTTAAATCAAATTCTTTCGACGATTCTAAGATGTCTAAACACGTGTTGTAACATAAACTCAATTTTAATGAACACTCGGGCTTCGTCTATTTTTTAAACTAGTCACTATATCAATCCCGAGACAAGACAAAAACAAATAGGATGCTATCTTTTTTGTACCATAACCGACCACCACAAAGGGAACATGGGAGCAAGAATAATGGAAACACTTGTCCTCCCTTTTGTCTATATCTCCATTTCAAAAAACACACATTCATGCACCAACAAAAATCATAAGGCAAAAACTCTCTCCCTTTTCTCCCTTCTTATCCATGTCCGAACACCAAACACCACAAAAACCTTTCATTTTCGATTTTGTCTAAGAACAAAGAAGTAAGAACATACAAGGGTTGAAATCTAATGTTAGTGGGTTATTAAAAACAATGTTTGAGTTGTTTGTTCGAGTCTAAATCCTCATTTTGAAACCCTTTTTGGTAAGTCTTCTAAACTCACTAAATCTTGTACTTTTGGTAGCATAATGACGTTCTAATATTAGATATACAATGCGTTTGTGAAAATTTAAAAACTTAAAACTACAAAAAGCTCTCATTAAGGGTTTTATAGTTGCGTTTGGTTTCGAAAAGGGGTAAAGGGGGGAGAACAGAAAAAGTGTAATTTAAATTATTGTGGGTGTAGTGGTAACAATAACATTTAGGGTCAAAAGGGCTTATTTTTATTTCGGATGCTTTTAAAATAAGCTTTGTGGAGCTTATTAGAGTATATGGGCTATATATTAGCCTCTGGTCCAAAAAAGAAAGAAAACAAAAGGTTATTGTATTTTTGCTTATTCGAGTTTTAACTCTATTCGTGTGTATATTTCTGAGTCTATTTTCTTGATTTTGAGCTTATTTTGTATTCAGGGATATGTGGTTTGCTTATTTATGGTTTCTAGGCCTCTTAAACTCTCGGCCCATTAAGGACAAAATAAGCCGTAGCTTATTTTGTAGCTTATTGGCCTCGGCTTAATCTTTAAGCTTATTTCCTAAATTACTTCGTACGCCTAAGTGCTTATTTATTCATTCGGTAACTTATTTAACCTTAACGGGCTTATTATAGCTCATTTTTTGGCTTATTGGACTCACGACCCAATGAGAGAAAATAAGTCGTGGCTTATTTTGTGGCTTATTGGTCCCGACTTATATTTTCTACTTATATCCTAACTTATTTTGACGAACAAAGAGCTTATTATCTTATCCTAATGCTTATTGAATTATTTTGGGTTTATTGGTTATAAAATACATGTTGACCCTTCTCAAGGGCGGTTCTAGGATCCATGCTATTTATCATTATGTCTAGATTCAATGGTGCCAATGAAAGTCTTCAACGCACGGAATCAAAGATGAGTCGGTTTTTTGTGGTGCGATTTAAATAGTAAAAAAACGATATGGGTGAAATGGAGTAAGGTTTTGTGTTCTAAGAGAAAGGTGGCCTTGGGTGTTTCTAGTTTATATGCGCTTAAATAGAGCTCTTAATGTGTAAATGGGTTTGGCGGTTTAAATCATAAAGAAATTGTTATGGATAGGGTTATTAAAGCTATTCATGGCGGAAGATGGAAAAATGTATGGATTCAAGGTTGGTACAGTCCATTTGGCAAAGCATTCTCCAGGAGGTGGAAACATTGAAGATAAAAGGTATACACTTAAATAATTTTATACAAAAAAAGCTTGGCAATGGTGCGGATACTTATTTTTGGGAGGATTTGTGGCATGGAGACATGGTTTGAAACAAATATATCCTAGGCTTTATTGCGCTGGAAGTGAAGAAGTCTGTGATGTGGCTTCTAAACTGTCACAGTGAGACTTGACTTGGTCTTTTTCCCCTCGTGCTCCTAGAAGCGGGGTGGAACAGTTTCAGTTGACGATTTGACGACTTATCGGGAAGGTGTTGTTCTTGGTTTGTCACGCCTGATAGGTGGTATTGGACGCTTGATGGTGCTAAGGGTGAGTTCTCGGTGGTGCTTCAGCTAGAAAGGCATATTGATGATAGAGGTTTGGAAGTGTCTACTCAAACTCGATGGATATAAAGCGGTGCGAATTAAATGTTAAATTCATTCGTGGAAGGTAAGAATGGATAGTTGCCTACCCGTCTTAATTATATCCCGGAGAAGGTAAAGATATTCCGTCTATTCTTTGTGTTTGTTGGTAACGTCACGGAATGGTCATGTCATTATTTTTTTTTAATTGACTTGTTGCGAAAGATAATCTTCGCAAGATTTGCCGTTGGTGAGAGGTGGATTTCATGGAAGTGCATCGTTCGATGTATGGGTTTCTTGGTTCATAAATCTTCGATTCCTATAAGCATAAAGGTTGTTAGAATGGGAATGTTTTGGAGTTTGGTGGCTATTTGGGTTATCGTAATAAGTGTGTCTTTGGTGTGGTTTCTCCTTCTAAGGCATATATTTTTGATGATGTTGTGTCGTATTCTTTTTATTGGAGTCGGTTTAGATGTAATGTGTCGTTTAGTTGGGTTGATTGGCTAAAAAATCCTCATCTTGTAACTTTGTAATTTTTCTAGCTTCTTGCTAGTTTTTAATAAAGTGATGTTCAAAAAAAAAATACATGTTAAGGCTTATTGGGCCAAAAAGCCTAATAAGGTATAAATGATTTTGCTTTCATACAATTGGACAAACTAAGAAACTCATATTGGACCTTAAGGACCAATAGTTAATAGACTAAGTTGGGACTTAATTCAAAATAAATAATGGGGACTCAGCACCGTAGACTCAAATAGTCGTTTGAAAAAGTATATTTTGACGAAACATCCCATAAACGTAGATTTTGGCATTTTGTCGGGAATTGATCTTTTGAAGGAAAGTGTTTTAAATAAGGTTTGAAACCTTGGGAAAACATTTATAAACAAACGGGTCATGCCGAAATATTCATTAATAGTTTACACATAGGAAAAATCTTGGAAAACTCATTTTCTTATAATTCGATAAAAAGACGAAATCGCGGTTTTTATTTAAACATTTATTTATAATTAATAAGCGGTTATACTTAAACACAATAAATAGAGTAAAATTCATACTTATACTCCTGACACAAACTAGTTTTATAAACACGAGTTCTCTCTCACTTTCTCTCTCTAGAATTTGGCTAATCCACTAGTCATTCGATTGTGTTATGATTTCCAATATCCTACAATTGTTATCAGAGCCATGGTTACACTCTTGGGTCGGTTTAATTTTTGGTCAGGTTGGTCTCTAATTTGTCATTGTTGTCCTTTGTCACGATTCTAGTTTCGTGTTATGTTTGATAATGTTTATTCATTTCTTGTTACCAACAGATCTAAAAACCCATATTTTTATGGTCAAAGTCCTACATCGTTTTCTGGTCTTAACTTATGAACAAATCTCTCATTTGGGTGGTTTTTAGTTTCAGATTTGTTCTTTGGGTAAACTGCCATTGTAGAGGCTAATTTTTATGGGTTTGTTTCTCTCATTCGTGCTTATTTTCATATCTGCTTATTTTTGTGGCTTATTGTAATCTCAAACAACTTATTTTCTAAGCTAAGTACTTCTAGGCTTATTTGATGTTCTTGGTAGAAACTTAGCAGAAAAAGAAAAAAAGAAACTGTAACACCCCCAAAATGGGTCACAGCGAAATATGGGTTTGGGAGCGTTACTTCATAGATCAACAACACAAGACATATAAGAACGAGTTTTAAAAGTGTCGTTTAAAACTGATACATTGGATTTAGCAAAATGTTTGTTACAAAACCCTGAAGCTTTACTTGTTCATTGTTAAATTATACAAAGATTCCAGTTCATAATAAATGTTCCTCCAAAATGTAATGCAACCAAATCTTTAATGCATATGACTTCCAAAATAACGACCACCAATCTATCCCTTGTCTTGTACCTTATTGATCTCCTGAGAAAACATGCTTTAGAACGTAAACAATAATGTTGGTGAATTCATAGGTTTGTAAATTGTATAATGTAGGACCACAAGATTTCTCAAGTGTATGATAATGCAACAAATGCAAGCATCACAAAAATGTAATTACGTTTCCCTAAGCTCATGACACTGAAGCTCGACATAAATGAATTGCAATATAAATTGCCAACATTGCCCGTGATGATGTTCTAACCCGCAACATTCCAAATCCGACATGGTTTACGTTCGTTGTCCAGTGATATCTAATAACCCGAACGGGGATGTCAATCTCAAATAGATCTATTTATAACATTCACGCTCACTCGGTAATTGACATTTCATGATTGTGGGCTCAGAGGGTTATCGCTACTTAGGCAAATACGTAATCATAATGTAAAAATGTCCACTTGTGTCCAATTGTAAAACAAAGCATATCCTCACCCCAAAACTTGTAAATCATTATAAATGTAAAATGTGAGGCTATGAACTCACCTCGATTGAATGAGTTAACAATGTAAATCAAAGAGTAAAAATACGTCGCGTAAACGCCCGAATGCAACTTAATTAATTATAGGCCGTATGAGTACTAAGTACTTTGAATAACTAATACCATATATAAAATTCTATATAGCTACATCCCCATCTAATTGTATTTGTGAAATCATATTTATAAAGTTAAAACATTTATAAATATTTCCTTAGTAAAAATGGCGTATCTTTCTCGTTTTAAGCCCGTTTTGTACGTTCTTTACGTCAACGCTTTCGTATTAAGAAGAGGTATCAAAATATTACATTTTCATATGTTCAATCCTCTGGTGAACAGTGCTTTCTAATGTTCATGCACTTTATAAAATTATTTTTATAAAATTAATTATTGTAATCCTGTAAAAGTCATATCTTATTCCTTTTAACTCCGATTTTAGTGATTCTTTCGAGCACGTCTTCGTAATTAAAAGTTCTATCTAATTAAGATATTTTTCGAAAAGTTTCTATAATGAATAGTAATTTGTTTTTATAAAGTATTTGTTATCGTAAACATGAAAAATCCATAACTCCTACGTTATTGATCAAATAATTATGATTCTTAATGTTTTGGAATCCTAAGAATATGTACTTTCTGTGAAAATAATCAATCATTTATATCAGATGTGGAAAAGTAATAAGTTTTTATAAAATTGTTTTTATAAAAATGTTTTTTATTTAAATCTTGTAAACTACGTATCTCCTTCGTTATAGCTCGGTTTTTTGAGTTCTCTATATGCCTACGATCCTTGTAACTTGTAATATTCTATAAAAATATAAAATAAATATGTTGTTTTCGAATTTAAAACTGTAGGTTTTGATCATTTATGTATTCAATTATATAAGTAAACTTTTAAACCATTAATTTATATATACTTTTTATAAATTAATCAACACTTGTATAATGTTTATACTTCCATTCCAACATGTATTTAACATTCATATAACATATGAAAAAGTATATCATACCATGATCACAAGTAAAAATCCATTTTACATGTTAATAAGTTTCTTAGATGGTGATTTACTATATAAATAATATATACACATAAAATCACAAATGTAAAGAGTTTAGAGTTTTTAGATGACATTAAAATGAAGTATGATGAAGAGTAACAAGATCTAAACCCTAGTTTAGAATCAAAACTCAAGCTTTCAAGACTAGAAAACCCTAAATTCTAATGAAACCCTAATCTTAAACCTTTCTTTATTAACCTTTTTAAACACTAAATCAAACCTTCAATACACCTTAGAATAACTTAGATATGATGTTAGAATACTGGAATACTCGAAAGAGTGGTTGGAATTCCTTGGAAGGCGATCATACCAAGCTGTAGCATGATGCGTCAAGGAATATGGAAAGAGAGTTAGACGTAGGGTGTCATCGGAGACCCCATTTTGCTTCATGTGTTGGGTGACTTCCAAAAATTTATCAATATGTCTATTCGCATCATCACCCTGTAATTCGTAAAATTGGCAAGAATTTTGAACTTGTTGAATCATGTGATGACGAAGTCCAAAATCCATAGCCTGAATTGGAATTGGGGCAATTGGTCCGCCCCGTCCATTTATAGACGGTTGGCACATCTCCTCCATCGATCAGCGATCAGGAGCTGGCCCATTAGTTCTCACCACCGGAGGTGGACCATGATTTTGAGGAATAGGAGGAGAAATAAGACCCACAGGAGGCGGTCCTTGACGGTTATCAGCCTTATTTACTTCTTCAAAATCTAGTAAAAGATTTCTTTGACGATTACGAACAATTCTCTCAGGATTTAAAAAAGAAGAAACGAGTTCGTCTGAAGTAGAACGAGTGTTCATACACAAAAAAATATTTTTTATTTTTGGTAACCGATTAGTCAAGGGTGCACGGTAGCTCTTTAGAAAAACGCACAAGAGAGCGGAGGAGCGGGTAAGCGCGAAGCGTATTAAAAACCTTCTCCTTTCGAGTCGTAGGATCGACTCTCCTTATACCCCTTTATAGTTTGAAATTTCAAAGGTGAGCTGGTATGTGCTATTTTACACATACCTTTTACCTTGAAAAATGAACCCAAAAGACCAAAAACATAATAAAAATGGCAAATATATACATGTTTTTGTGTTTGTATATGTGCAGGTACGGATATTAAAAAATGGACATAATCAAAGCAAAAACGGACAAAGCCAAACACGAGAAGGAAAGAGTGCACAAGAGCCGGGAAAGTATAATTAATGGTCAACAAAAGTCAACCATGGTCAACCTTTGGTCAACCACAAAATGACAAAACCTTGAAAATTCCAAAACAGCCCTTGTATGTTAAAATATTTCACATATGGTCCTTAAAACAATAACACCGTTAGTCCTTTTATATTAAAAAGACTAACGGTCATTATCTACTTAACCAAACCATTTTACCCAAGCCCATAGTTAAACCAGCCCAAACCCTTTTTATATAAGCCCAAGTCAATGCCCCATATTCTCGGTCAAACATATCAGCGAATTAAAAGGAATTAGGGGGCGGGAAAAACAGTTTTTATTGTTCACCGTCTTCCTCAATTCACCCTTCTCAAATTAACCCAATTAAAATGAAATTAACTCATCCCTTCACTCGATTGATGTGGCAACTAAGATGCTAGTACTATGCTTCAACTTGGCAACGCAAAACGTCACTCAAAGGCTCGTGATTGGTTAAGCTGACAACAAGGGATGGCACGTATACTCCAAACAAACACATAAAAAAGGGTTTTTATACTGAAATCAATGCAAAAGAAGCAAAGGCTCTAAAGATGTAGGATTGCCACGCTGGCAATCCGTGTGCTCACATTTTCATCCAAGGGCTATGAATCAAAGTGCAATGATTAGAAAAGATCAACGAATATGATTAGAGGTTTAAAGAGCATCCGTGGATCTAGAATCATCTCCTAATAGCTATAAATAGCTCACACGGATCACACAAAAAGAACTATCTAGGAGTAGGGTCGTTTAGAGTAGTGTAGATTAGCTTATTTTAGCTTATTCATCTTTTCTTAATGTAATTTTCATTTAAAAGCCATGTAATCCTTTTTCTTATTAATGAAATTGCATTTTTACTTTAAAATTGTGTTTTACTTTTATAAGAATTTTGCTAAATGATATCATAAGCTCTTAATAAGCTCTCTCTGTTACTCTTAAGCTAGCTTGTCACTTAGATAAGTTCTCAAAGCTTAACTAAGCTTATTAATACTCATTTCCTCCCTTAAATTTACCTCAACTTGGTTATTGGATGATAAGCCAGTTTGGGAAGGGCTTATTGGACTTTACTGGCTTGTTATTTACAAGTCAGAGCTTGTAGATTAAGCTAAATTGAGCATTCGCCTCTGTTTAGCTGAGGTGGAGGTACTCTTTCATTTCCTTCTTATATTTACTATTTTAACATTTAATTTTCTAGTTAATCTTTGCAAAATAGCTTAATCTGCTTATTGCTGTTTAGTTTTGCTTAATAATGCTTATTATAGTTGTTATGTGCTTATTATGTTTGATTGATAGTTTAAAATCTTAGATTGCACTTATTTGTTATAAAACATTTAGCTGATTGCTATCTGGTATCTAAGATTTTAGCTTTAATCTTCATTATTATAAACTGAATATGGAAATAAGTAGTTTAAAGGGGTGTTTGGATCAAACAGTACAGTCGAGACTTAAGTTAGTACTGCTAGACGCCATTTGGATCTTTAAATTAATATTACATTTCATATTTAGGTTTATAAAATAAGGATTAAGGTTATTGTTTAGCTTAATCTAGTGTCTTTAGTTTGTAGTATTAGTTTGAATCTGTTTCATATCTCAGGTGTATAAGCATTTTGAGCTAAAATCAGTTCTAGCTAGTATTATTAGTCAAATTGTCTTTAGATTTGGTTATTACATGTTGTTGAAACAAATCCTTAAGCCTGCATCATTTAGTTTTAAGTTTTGGTTTCTAAAATGTCAATTGCATCAGTAGGAGAAAATAGCCAAACAGCCTTTTTCATTTCAAAACTTAAGTAGGTTAGGATCAGTTGTAGCTTTTGAAATTTATGAATTCCATTAGTTTTCTAGACCAAATTTTAATCAGTTAAAACTTATTTGTAGTAATTAGCTTGTTTAGGGTATCAGTTTTTAGGCTTTAAAAAATCAGCACTTTGTCATTAAGATTTGTAAAACTAAAAAATAAGAATAGTTAGCTTTTTCATTCAGCTTTTTCATTGCTTATTTAATTTTCAAAATACTTTTCAAAAGTTGTTTTAAGTAGCTAATAGGTCAAGGATTAAGCTGTTGTAAGCCAAAAGTTCATAAGGATCCTTTAGCTTATTGAAAAATAAGCTCAAAGTTACCCTTAAGGACTGTTTGGTTAACAGTTTTCCAACAAAAAGCTTATTTGTGATTTTCAGCTTATAGCTTTAGTTTTCAAGTTTAAATTTTTGTTTAAACTTGCTTATTAGGTTAAATTTTTTAGTATTTTATAGCTTATTAGGGGTCATCTTAGGCATATTTTGTCTTTTCATTGAAAAACCAAAAACATAGTTTAACAGCACAAGTAGCTTTTTCATTCAATTTTATCATTGCTTTTTTGACTTTCAAATTCTTTTTCAATTGCTGTTTTAAATATCTTTTTTGGCCAAGCTTTAAGGTGGTAATAAGACTATAGAGTCTATAAGGTTCCATTTGACGTGCCTTTAATTAAGCTCAAATTAGGTTAGTTGTCTGTTTAGAACTCAGTTTTAAGGAATTGAGCTTATTCTGTCTTTCAGCTTATTGCTTGTTGTTTGTGCTAAATTGCTGCTTATTCCTGCTCATTAGATTAGTTATAGGTAGCTTTAGCTTATTTTGCTCAAAGTTTCAAGCTTATTCTCACTTATTAGTTATCTTAAAGTTTGTTAAAAAGCCAAGAATTTCTAAGTGGTTTTCTGCAACCCAATATAAGCTTTTTCCGAGCTTATTCATAAGTTTTTCACAAAAATTTCTTTTTTTAAAATGTTCCTTATAAGCTGTTTTACAACTTTGCTATTTAAAGTTTTTGCAAAAAAAAAATAAAAAAGGGAAGAGGGGAAATCCAGGGTGAGCAAGGCTCGAACCCTGGACCTCTAACCCTCCTTAGAACCTTTTAAACACTCACAACGCCACACACACTCACCACTGCGCCCTTGGGACTTTTACGTCCAAGGGTGGCAACAGTAAAAATTCTTTTAACACTTATATAGAGCTCATTTATAAAAAAAGCACTTCGACGTGCTTAATAGCTTTTTTCTGGCTTATTCATTTAATTCAACCCTAGTTAGTATTTTTTTCCCTACATTCCTTGTAGCTTACTCTATTTGTTAGTAATTTTCTAGAATTTTAGTTTCATAGCTTGGTATTTTTAATCATTTTATTTTGTTAAAAACATTAAAAATTCATAAAAATAAAAAATAATCAAAAAAATGATTTTCTTTTTTATAAAATTTTCTTTTAATCATATTTTAGAGGCTTAGATATTTAAATTTACTCCATAGGGTTAAAAATTTTAGAATTTCACTTTTTAAAGAACGGGATTTGATTCCCGCTCTCGTTTTCTTCATTTTTCAACTTAAGTGTCTCGTTTTAGATTTTCCCTTCAGGCTTTTACTTATAGATAGTAAACTAGGATTAGAAAAAATCTTAGAAAAATCATTTTAGGTTTAAATTTTGATAATCTAAGTCTAATTGTCGCGTTTTCTTAATTGCCCTTTAACGACTTTATGCTTTCTTCAATAATCCGTTACTTGCTTACTTGATTTTGCGTTCATTTACTTAAATGTTATTTTTTATTTATTAGACTTAGAAAGCCAAATCAAAAATCTTATAAACCATTCCAAAAACGCTTGAAACCATTCAAAATGCGCGATCACGAACTTAGCCGATTATCAATTCATGCTTCGTCAAGGGAAAACGACCCGGGAGGTTTTTAAGACAACTTTGGTTAAAAGTTTGTTTCTCGAACCCGACGGAAAATACTTATTATACTATTATTGACTTATCCTTATACTATATATTTACGTATAGCGTATTCTGAGACGGATCAATTTTGGCGCCATTGCCGGGGAAGTGTGTAATGATTTTCGCGTTTCGTTCGAAGATTAGTGTTTTGAAGAACCTTCCTCGTGAAGTTATCGTTTTTCATTTGTGAATATTTTCTTAATAAAATCATAAAAATACAAAAATATTTTACGCTTCTATTAAAAATAACCATTTGTTAATCATTGTTACGACTCACCTTTAGATTACGTGTTATAAGGAGAGTTTAAGGCGGGTTTGATCCTAAGAACATCACCCAAAAGGAGAAGGGTTATTCTAAATATCGCCTTGCGCTTACCAACTCCTCCGTTTTCTTGTACGTATTTTTAGAGAGCTACCATGCACGTTTAACTTTCGGTTATCCAAAAATATTTTTTCTTATTTTTTCTTTTCTTATGTATTATTTTCAAAATCGAAAAATATTCTCCTTTACCCTCAAATCCGTTTAATTCTTTCTTCTTATCCTATATATTGTTTAATTCTTCAACATGTCTTCATATTACCAACCTAGTTGCTACGGGTGTGGAGGTCCTTTAGACGATTCGATTTGTCGACAATGTAATTGCGAAAGGTGTGGAAATATGCGTTATGGAGGAATTTTTTTTCATTGTAAGTATGATACAAATCCAAATTCTCTCAATTATTCTGACTACCCTCCACAACCCCAGTACGAGACGAATATTTGTGAGTTATGTGGAAACGATGCTCATTTTGGTTACGATTGTTCACTTCAAGTTCCGTTTGTTTACAACCTGGACCTGTGTTTCAATCAAAACTATGATAATAATTTTCCACTAACTTCACCCAATTTTTCACAACAATATCTTTGTTGTGAAAACTGCGGGGGTCCTCATGAGAATTTTTAGTGTCAACCGTTGAACCAAAATTTCTATGAACCTAATTATTGCTATAATTCTAATTCTTTCATTTTTGACCAATATCAACCCCTGTAGTTTCCCGTAATTCATCATCCTCCTTAAGAAACGAGTGTGGAAATTTTGCAAGATATAGAAAACTTAATGGAAACTATTCAAGCCTTTTTAAAGGAGTATGATCATATACCTCCTGAAGAAAAGTGCATGGCTTTATTGCTAGCTGAGGAGAGATTTCTTAAAATTAAGCAAGCTGTGGAAGAAGAGCAGAATCAACCTGAAGTTATACAAGAATTGCTACTTAAACTTATGAATGATTTACAAATTCTTAATGGAATTCAACCAAAACAGGAGGAGCCGGCAGCTCAAAGTTTTCTTCTAAATTGGAATTTTCCTATGGCTGATGATGAGTATACTATTATATATAGAAAGCCTAAAGCAATCACACCCGACTTACCAACCGAGGAGCCCGATAACTCTCTAAGTATGGGGGACGAGCATCTTAACACTATTTTAAAAATGGAAAAGTCTAGTGTTGAGAACCTTGTCCCAATCCCAAGTGACTTTAAGGGTATTTCCGAAGATATTTGTGATGTGTCGTCTTGTGATAATGATCATTTTTATGCTGAATTTGGACTTATTAACTCTTTGCTTAGTCGAGATATTTCGATCACATCTCCTAAGATTGATTTTCTTCCCGAGAAGTTCGCCGGTGAACTCGATGTTATTGATCCAATTTTACCGGGAATTGATGAAGACGATTTTGATGAAGAAGAAGGAGCGATTGATAATGATATTCTTCAAATCAAGGACGAGATTCTTCGTGAGAAATTATTAAACGTCAATCTTCTCATTGATAAGATCGAAGCATTAAAACTCACTCCTTCTATTCCTTTTGTGCTTGAATATCCCTCCTCTTCTTCTATTCTCGTTGTGGATAATGATTTTCTTATAGAGGAGGTTGATACATTTCTTGTTTCGGAAGACTCGATACCACCGGGTATTAAGAGTGATTTTGACTCGAAAGGGGATATTATTTTTCTTGACAATTTACTTAACGATGATCCTATTCCCGAGTATGAGCGTTTTACTTTCGACATTGAGCCCGATGCGCCCGTGATAAACAATTTTGATGAGCTTAATGAAGACGAATGTTTTGACCCAGGGGGAGGTGAGATTGATGTTTCTCAAAATATTAAAGATGACGATTCCTTCGCATTTGTCATTTGGACTTTTCTCTCGTATCCTTGATCATTTTAATGATCCGTCATCTCCTCGTCCTCCTCCGGAACCACCGGATGTTGAGATTTGCTTTGACGTTGAGCCCGATACGACCGTGAAGAACGATTTTGATGAGCTAAACGAAGATGAATGTTTTGACCCAGGGGGTGAGATTGATGTTTTTGCAAATGTTGAAGATGACGATTACTTTCCCTTCACATTTATCATTCGAATTTTTCTACCGTATCTCACCTACCCTGAGGTTTCTCCTTTACTTCTCTCCACCGGGAGTGAAGACACCATTTTTGACCCCGGCATCTCCACTTAGAGCCGGTGGCATCTCATCGGGATGGAACTTTCATGTGCTTTAATGTTTATCCAAACATTAATGAAAGCCCGATTGAGATTTTCTCTTCCATTTGCTTTCCCCATGGACAACTTAATGCGGGGATCGAGTCAAGCTATGTGACTCGGTTACCAAAAACAAAGCGCTTCGTGGGAGGCACCCCATGCTTATCCATTTTTCTTCTTTCTTATTTCTAATGTGATGTGAGGAGGCTTGTACTCTTCCAATTCTTGTTGTTTGTGCTTGTGATTGTTTGTAGGATTGACCTAAAATTTTTGAAGACTCTCGTGTTCGGTGTTTTGTCCCGGTCCACTCGAGCTTCCTAGCCTTTGCTTGCCATTAGTTTGGGGAAATCCGATATCCTAGATTATTATCGACTAACATCTATCTTTTAGCATACTTGATAAACGGCTTAAGATTTTTGTGATACTTTCTCCATGCTCGGATTATGCATTCGACTTTTTGAGTTCTAGTATGGGGTTTTAAGCCTTAGACTAGGAAACATTGAGGACAATGTTTAATTTTAGTATGGGGTAGTATATCTTCGATATGATCTTACCTACCCTTTGCCCGTTGTTCTCACGTACCCCGTTTTCCCGCAAAAAAATTTAAATTTTTAAGTCTTAATATCTAGTTTATTGTTCATATATAAAAAAAAATGTGTGTAATAATGGAAAATAGAAAATAGTTGATAAAAATAATAAGTGTTTTGACACGAATGTAGGCTTTCCGTTGGTGAGAACGAAAAGTAAATTTTGACCCGACCGGTTTTATATCTTAGCTTTTCTCCTTAACATATATAGATTGAATTTTGCTAATCTTTTATACAAGGAGCTATAAAACGCGAGTCTAGCTTGAAAAAGCCAAGACTTTGCAAGTTCCCATAATTGATTTTAAATATGCGAAGATCGATTTATTAGAATTAAGATTGTTGCCAGTCTATGTGACTTGTTAAAGTGCCGATCTTAATTCGCTAGGCTAAGTATTCACGAGTTTCTTTATTAGAAATTTTAAATTGTGAAGAACAAGAGATGATAGAGTAGAGTATAAGTTTTGATGCTAAACATAGAATAGTTGGATTTCTTTAAGGCTCATAAAGGTTAATTGTGGCTTTTTGCTCCCATCAGCTTAATAAACGTTATATAATTGTTGAATAAATAAAGTTTCTTTGGTTTTTGCGATTCTTAGTTTAGATCACTTCGTAGAGATTCCTTCTGGTGAAAGTAAGGTACACATCGAGGTTTTGTCAGTGTTGTGGGGAAATAGACTCCTGGACCATGGTCGGCTCGCATACCGATGTGGCAGTTGTTAAAAGACCACAGGACTTGAAATTTGGCTATAATAATAATAATTATGTAATAAACCGAAGCCAAAATAAGACTTCTGGATCATGGTCGGCTCGCATACCGATGTGACAGTCGTTTAAAGGGTGGAGGTAATAATAATAATAAAACTGTGGGCTGATAAAAGTTTACTGCCTCTTGCCGGCTCACAACCGATGTGGCAGTCTTCTAAATAAGGCACATAGTAATAATAATCCGAGACTGATAAAAGTTTGTTGCATCTGCGGTCACAACCGATGTTGCCGCTGCAAAAGGTCGAGGAATTCACCGAGGTCGAAATAAGACTCCTGGACCATGGTCGGCTCGCATACCGATGTGGCAGTTGTTTAAAGGACCGAGGTTTAATAATGTTGCTATAATAATAATAATAATAATAATAATAAATAAAGCCAAATTTCGACTCCGGGGTTATCTAAATAAAGCCTCCATCTCTGGACTCGTAGTTGAGTTGTTTCGGATGAAATAAAAAGGATAACCCCTAAATCATGTGAATTTAGAACCTTAATGTGGACTTTATTTTCACCACATCGTCTCTTTAGGAAAGGATTTCAAACTATTAATGGTCTAAACCGGGTTTACTTTATTAATAAGGACATAATTTATTTGTCACCAATAATAATAATAAAATCCTTAGAGGAAATTAGGAATAAGGGAGGAAAAGTAAGTACACAATTAGCTTTTATGAGTAGTGTTAGCATTATAACTTGTATTTTACAATGATCTTGTTTTTAAGCTTGGCTTGGAGGAGTGAAAGTCGAGGACGATGAATTTATCCATTTGGACACTTTTTGTGCTTTTTGTTCCATGATCCTAAAAGTTATCAATGAATAATGAAAGCAATACATTATGTCACACATGAATAAGTTGTAAGTTGTAAATTATGAAAATCATAAAAAAATATATATATTTGAAAAATGGGAAAAAGGGGTGTTTTAAAACTTGTGATTTCTTAACTTTCTCTACAAAAGACTTTGCTACTTTTCAAAGGATTAGTTTGGGGAAGTTTTGAGGTATTTGGTTTTAGAGCATATAATATTGCGTGAGGACACGACAATCACTTAGTTTGGGGAATTTTGATATGTGAGAAATCACATATCCATTTTATATCAAAACAAACCCTAAAAAGATGAAAATGTGCATAAAAATACTTGTATATGTGTATTTTGTCTTTTGTGAATGTGTAGGTACGGATATTGCAAATATCACAAGAAAAGAGCCAAAACCGGACAAAAACGGACACGGGAACGGAAAGAGTGCACAAGAGCCGGAAGTTTTCTATCAACAATGGTCAAACCTTGGTCAACCCACAAGAGGACAATCAACTCACAAAAGGACAAAACCCTTTAAACACCAAAACAGCCCTTATTGTTAAACCATTTTCACAAAAAATCCAAAAACAATAACACCGTTAGTTCCTTGTTAACTAAATAACTAACGGTCGTTAAAGTGTGAAATTAACCCTAAACGTTTAAACTCTTTTAACCGAGCCCATAACTAGTTACCATGGCCCAAAACCCTTGCACTAGCCCAAGTCAAACAATCAGTTATAAAAGGGTCAAACGAATAAACAAAAAAAGGCGCGAATAGTTTTTTACTATTCATCGTCTTCTCAAAATTACCTCGCAACAAAATTAGTGGGTAAAATTCACTTCTAGAAGCTCGTCCAAGCGTGTCCTCAAAGATACCAAGTACCAAGCTCCACCTCAGCAGCCAAAGCGTCACCCCTTGGTTTTGATTGGACAGCTCAGACAACATGGATCACACGTGTGCTACAAACAAACACACCAAAAGGGGAAAATTGCACTGAATTCATGTAAAAGAAACACACTCATTTCCAAATGATTGGATTTTCAGCGTGGCAATCCGTGTGCTCACATTCTCATCTAAAGGCCACAAATCAGCAAGCAATAATTAGAAGGAATAAAGGTCAAGATCAAAGGGAGCGTGCATGAGTCTAGACCCTCCCCCATGGCTATAAATAAGAAGCTTCACTCACTCACAGTAGATATCTAGGAGTAGGAGTAGCTTCTAGTCATGTAGTTAAGTTCTTATTTTCAGCTTATTTAATCTTTATTGTTTTCAAATTAATTGTATTTCCTTTTATAAGCAATGTAATTCAAGTTTGTTTAATAAAATTCAAGTTTCATTTAAATTTGTATTATTTACCTTGCAATCTACTTTTATGCTTTAAATTTGCTTTAAAATGAAGGCTAAATAAGCTGCTATAAGCTCCCATACTCTCTTATACTCAGTCAAGTTTATATAAGCTTGACTGAGCTTATTGCTTTGAAATGAAGAAGTTTGGAAGTTGATTTGGTTTTAGTTAGGGAATTGGTGAAACAAGCTGTTTATAAGCTGAATCTAGTTTGGTATGGGTTTAATAAGCTGTTAGAATTGGACCTATGGGTGTTTAGTTAGAGGATAGGTCTTCATTAAGTTCTATGGACCACTTGTAAGTTTCACATTTACATTTTTCAAGTTTTAGCTTAATTTGATGCAATTGCTTATTACTGCTTATTCAAATGCTTGTTTCTGTTTTTATATGCTTAGTATCACTTGTTTGATTGTTTTGATTATCTGTTTTTGACTTGTGCTTATTGGATCTTAGTTTTTCAGTTTATGCTTAAAAATTTGCTTAAAATCTATCTCAATTAGCATAATCTGTTTTGTTATTGTTCAAGCTTATTTGATTGTCAAAATGTGTTCATTAGTTCTGTTTTAAGCTGTCTAATATCTGGTATTTGGTATTTGAGCCTTATCTTTCAACTTTATAAGCTTAAAAAAATGAATTCAAGTGGATTAAAGGAGTGTTTGGGTCAAGGCAGTACTAACTTGAGTTAGTATTGCCAAGAGCCTTATGGCTCTTTAGTTTGATTTGGAACAACATTTTGAAGGATATAAGGTTTAGATCTAAGGTCTTTGTAGGTTAATTCAAAGTTTTGATAAAATTTGTTAGCATCTGTTAGCCTAAGTTCAGTTTTATAAGCATTTTTAGCTTAAGATAGTTCTAGCTGTTTTCATTGTTTAAAATACTCTTATTTTGGTTTATAGAAGGTGTAGAAACAAAGATTTTAAACCTGCACAAGTTGTTTTGAGTTTTGGACATCTAAGTGTCAAATGCATCAAATAAGAAAAACAGCCAAAAAGCCATTTTCTAGATTTAACTTTAAGCTAGTTAGAGTTAATATTGCTTTTGAACTTTAGTAATACAAATTGTTTTAGGCCATTCTAGATAGATTAGGGGAATTTTTTTAGGTCATAAAAAGCTTTTTAGAACAATTCTGGTTTTTTAGTCTGCAAGTTTGTTATTTGTCTTTTCCTAAAAAAATTAAAAAAACCAAAAATATAGTATTCTGTCTGCAATACCATTTTCAAATAGCCTTTTCATAGCTTATTTAGATTTCAAATACAGTTTTAAGAAGCTTGTAGGATGGTCTTTCTAATGATATAAGCCTCTAGTCCATAATGTTCCATTTGTTTGCTTAAAAATAAGCTGAAAAGTTGTTGTTTGTCTGTTTTGATTTAGTATAAGTGCTCAAAAGTTGGTTAAAAGCGTTTATCTTGAACCCGACGGAAAATACTTACTATACTATAATTGTCCTATCATTATACTATATATTTACGTATAGCATATTCGGAGACGGATCAGTGAGTTTGGTAGTACTCGGTGAGAAACTCACCTAGTGTGAGTTTAAACTTTGTGAGCCCCTTTATTTTTTATTTAATATATTTTATTTGGTGAGTGTGTGTGGGTATTTAGTGGGGTATATCTATACTCCTTATAATGGAAAAAGGGTATGATCTTGAAAAGTGAAAAGTGAAAAACTTAATCTATTTATGAAATGTGAAAACATAGTCTCCAAACATCTTCTGGCAATGGTATTTCACACGTCTGGCATTTAAAGAAATGATCTAAGTCATTACTACTACATCATATATACGGTTGGAACTTTGTGTAATAAAGGAATGTTTGACAATTTTTTTCATAACCTATTCTTATACAATTTCACAAGCCTGGTAGTGCACACATCTTCTATTTAAAGGAATGATGTAACTAATTACTACTATATCATATACACGGTTGGAATTTTGTGTAATAAAGGAATGTTTCACAATTGTTTTTCATAACTGATGTGTCGTTGTGTGGTGTATATTTTTATGATTCAAGTTTTAAATTTATATTTTGCCGACTTAACAAAAAACAACACTTTAACAGGCAGTGTACCCGGTCGGTGGTAGATTCGTGGTAAGTAGGGTGTCGAACACTTAAAATGAGGTTAAATCTCTCAATTTATTATTTTGGTTATCTAATTTAAGTTAATTATAATCTAAGTCAAACCTATGCTAATCCTATGTTGGTTTTAATCCTAATTCTAACAGGTAAAGGGGGTTTAGAGATTGGCACGGGTTTGGTGGTGACTACAATCAATTCAAGACACTTTAACCCACGCAAGCAAATTAACAGAAGATAAAAGAGTGGCCAAGCCTTATGATAGAAAACTGTATTAGCCTTCATTAATCCGATTAGAAGTTGGTTTGTTTATTCAGTGCAATGATTGCTTATCTCGATGAGGCATATCATTCTTAGACTTAGGCGGGACTTCATCCTAAGACCTAGACACATTAATTATGTCACAATTAAAGCATCCGCATAAAGCATCTTTATTTGCTGATTATAATCTATCTTAGGGATTAAAGCAATGGTGATCTTGTTAAACCCTAGCTCATAGAGACTTTACCCACTTACTACTTAACGGTGATTTATACTCTAGTAGTCCACTTGTCCAACTATCCAATGGAATCAGAACGTTATTTGTTGAATTATCTAGGTTCACCTGCTAGTCAACTTGTTCAATAAACCAAAGGCAATATCTGATATCTAGTTAAGCCAGAAGCGTATCCTAGCACGGATTTAGCAGGAAAATATTTGTGATCCTATTATTTTAGATGTATAAATTACTATATGGAGAGCTATCCCAGCATCTAGATTACTTGGTCCGTATCACTAGATCCAGTTGAATGATAGGTCGCATATTAAAGCACATAAACAAGTATAAATTGATAAACATAAACAAGCATACAACGATAAATTAAGCAATCGAGATATAAACAAAACCAAACATTCAGATCTTCATAATAATGGCTAATACCCGAAGGTATTAGCCTTCAAACATCATAATTGATACAAGAGTAATGGCTTAGCCAAGGTAAACTAACCGAGTTAATGAATGATACCAAAAACTAAACGATTACAAAAGTATAAGAAATTGTACGTTGTCTCCTATGGAATAGAATGCGTTGCAAGACCTCTTCTGCTCTTTTTCTCCTCTGAAAATTAACTTTTGTGGTTTAGGTATCGAGAATATGATTTAGCACACTTAAAACTCATTTTTGACTTTTGTATTTATAGGGTCTAGAGTCGGTGTCGATACAGCGTATCCAAGGTCTTGGATACAGCGTATTGGGTGTTTCTTGGAGTAGGGACCACGTTTGATATCTTCCAGAATATTCACCTTCTATATCTTCAACACGGCGTATTGGTCTTCTCTGGATACGGCGTATTGATCATGTTTCCTTCATGGTCTTTGGTGAGTGTAGGCACAGATACGTCGTATCTTCCTTGATGGATACGGCGTATTGGTTGTCAGAACAACAATCTTCAAAATATCTTCGTTTAAGCTTCAGAATGCGCGCCTTTTGCTAATATTCACCAAGGACTCCGTAATTACTGCAATTCTCAAATACAAATGATTAAGTAACAATTCTTTGCAATAATTATACAAAATGGGTTAATTACATGGGATAAATGATGCTAAAACTAGGGAGTTATTTGATGGCATCACTTATATATTAGTGTAATATCACATGTGAAACATCAAGCGAGTTTAACTTTAAAAACATTTTTATATTTCTTAATTTTATGATTAATATTGTATTAATGTTAGAGGTTCAGAAAATTAATGTGTGATATATTGATTGGAAAGTTAAGGATGTGTATTTTTTCAATGCCAAAAGATGAATCATTGGATGTTCTAGAACAAATACTTATGTTATTTTACAACATTCATGTGGTGTTTGAATTCACAGATCAATGTTATATCACATATGATATATCAAACAAAATCCTATACTGAAAAATTTTATAAAAAAAGAGTTTGTCGAAAGTATACGAAAGTGATGAGGTGTCATTTTATACACTTTTTCGAGGTCATTTAACCACATAAATCATGCAAATATGCCCAAAATACCTGCTTAACCGTTTCTTTTTATGTTTTTAACACTTAAATGGCAATTGGAGGAAATACACATGACTTGGACTCAATTTGGGAAGAAACGGGACAAGATTGCAACTTTACTCGAAGGTGCTCAAGATTTGGTTTACAGCGACGACGTCAACATTTCGTGTGATGTAGTCAGAGCACTTAAGGGACGACGTCAAGATTCTTTGTGACGCCGTCAAACTAACCGACTCAGAAGAAGCCCAAATAAGATTCGCGGGCTGACGACGTTACAAATAACAAGTGACGTTGTCACGACTTTTTTCCTATATATACAAACCCTAGTTTTTGTGTTTAAAGAGTGGAATTCGTGAGGAAACTTAGAAGACCGATTTTATACAGCTTTAGGTTGAATTTTAGGGTTTTTTTTTTTAACCTGATTGTATCTTTATATCTCCATATTTTCATGAAGTTGAATTTCTTTCATCCCTTTAATCTTTCAACATGTCTATGTATTGTTTGATTAATTGTTCTTCGCTTTCAATTAACATGTTAGGCTAAATTAATTACTGTTTGCTTATGATTGCATGAAACTTAGGTTGTAATTCCTTTTACTATTGCTTCTTGTTGGTGGTGTGCGCGTTATGCTCTAGAAAAGTAGCTTCTTTATTGATTGCGAAGACGTTTAGGGAAACGTGGATTTTGTAGAAAGGATTCCTTCGCATAGGCTTATACTGCCTTCCCTAATATGGTTGATCACTTTTAAGTGTTTGAATGCGTGCAATAGACTTTTAGGATCTTGTAATTAGTCTTAATACTACCTTCTTGAGCGTTGTCTTAACGGAATATGCATAGAAAGTGGGTTATGGTAATTCGTTTGTGAATTAGAAAATACTTACACATTACATCACAAGGGTGATGGGCAATAGGATTAGGAAGAGAAAACAAAGGAGTAGTGCATGATTAAGTAAGTACGTTTGTTTACCTATACGAGTTTCCATAAATTAGTTTAGTTATATTAAAATTTGATTAGCAAGTTAATAGTTAAAAAAACCTTCTTCAAACCGAGTTTTACTGCTTTCTTAAAAATATAAAAAAACAAAAATTATCTTCTCTCAACCCTTAGACCTTAGTGACATTCGATTCGAGCCTACCCAAACTATTCCCCTTGATAACGATAACAACCTCTGGGTCTTGCCTATACTACACTACAACGATTAGGTACACTGCCTAGGGGATTGTAAAAATCGTTGTTACATAACCCGCATTAAGTTTTTTAGCGATGTTGCTTGGGGGATAGTCTGGGTTGTTCGAATTCTATCTAGCTTAGGTCTGCTCACAAGATTCCTATAAAGTGAGATTTTTTTTTCTTTAGACTTTCTCGTAGTTTATCTTTTTTTGTGTGTTTGTTTGTAATTTCATTTAACTATTCCATTTTCATATGGAAAAGCGAATCCATCTAGCATGCCTTAGGAATGAATCGTTTACCTGAGAAAAAAGAAGTTGAGTTCGGCTTGAGAATATAGGAGTGTTGATTCAGTAGTTAGTTTAGAGAATGAATTTGGAAGAAGAAGATGGACAATTTAGAATACTTGACACCTTCCTCAACTTAGAGAATTAAGGTATTACGTATACTTTTAAATAACCCTCGACTTTCTTGGGTAAAATGCTAAAGTAAGACAGGAAATTTTGATAAATAAAAATCTCATGCATGATTGGTTACTTTCTTAAAAGACAAGCTTACATCGATTTAGAATCACCAATTAATGTTATGTCTAGGCTAAATTATTATTGGTTATGATTTTAATGAGGATTAGATTCAAGAGAAATCATCCAAATCTAAAAAAAATGCTAATTTTGTAGACACGGGTAAGAGGATTAAAGGTTTTGTGGAAATTTCCACTTATGGATATGATTTGTTATGTTGAAAGGTACCTCTAGTTTCATAATCATTATCTGAAGGATGGCATTTGGGAAGCCGTTTGTGAAGGAGTTCGGCTTGTTTATGATAAGATGAAAAAGGAAGATCATGTTTGAAAAAAGGATAACAAAAGAATTACATTTAAGATGCCTTAGAAAATGGGAAAGGTTAACATATAGATATAGAGGGAATTTGAAAACGGAGATAACAAATCCACCTTTCGTTATAAGAAATTGATGATAGTGACAGCTATAATTATTACTCGATAGCTTGAACCTTAGGACCCGGTATAAGCACGACGAAGTCCCGTGACCTTAAGCCATCCATGCCTAATCAAGATGAAAATGTTAGGGACAAGTGAAGGAGGGAGCTCAAGTAGGAGTGTGACTCGAGTTAGCTTACAAGACTCATTTAATAAACAAAAGCGTTATTGGGGGAAAACTCAATCTTTTATTTCTTGCATTTTAGGTGTGTCATGTGTTTTATTCTTTATTGTTTTGTTTTATATGTTTGATTATATGTGATCATGCTTTGTTTTGTCTTTAACTTCGTCTTAATTGGAATCAAAGGTATTTTGCATCAAATAAGTGTAGGGGAAAATATCCGGTTTATAAGAACCATTTCAAACATGTAAACTAAATAGTTTAGTTTAATTCGCGTTTTATGTCATGTGTTTGTTTCGAGTCATATATTTGCACTAATCGTTTTTTTATGGCATATGCATAATTTTTTTTCAGGAAATAACTAATAGGATTTGCGTGCAGAAAATTTTCCAAGAAAATGAAGCAAAAATTTTTACAGACCCTGGAGACGACGTCAGGATTATTCCTGACGGCATCGCCAGCCTGCAATAAAATATTCGCATTTTTTGAATTTTTGAAAATTTATTTTTGTGTAATTTCCAGAATTTGTAATTTTCCTAACTCTTGTAGAAAGCTACGATTATATAAGTACACTCATTCTATCTTTATTGCTTTCTTATGATTTATTCATTAATTTTTTGAGGGTTAGTTATAACATTCCAAACGTTAAATTGTTACGCTTGGTATAGTTGTTTATTGTCTTTGATTTGCAGGTTATATTTAATAAGGAGAAGCCCGGAAATTCTTAGGATTTTCACGTGGAAAGTTCTTGGATGACGATTTAGCCGATTTATCTTGTTTCTTCTCTAATATTGAGCAAAACCAGGAGAGTATTAGTTTCTTTTGCTTTTCCTATTTTCCCTATTATTTATTTTTTGGGTACTTGTAGAACGTTGGGGACAATGTTCAAAATAATTGTAGGAGAAAATAAAAACCTTAGAAACTATTCCTTCAATTGCATTTGCTTTGTCCTTAAAAAGATGAGTAATATACTGAAACGTTGTGTAAACTGATATTTTGACCAAATTTACCTTTTCTATGGCACCATATCCGGTGTTGAAATGAATATTAATAGCTTCTCATGGATAGGAGTTATATGATCTAGCACAAAAAAACCCTTACACTCAAAAAAATTCCACCCTAAAATTGTGAGGTTCGCCTTCGATCTTTAGGAAAATTAAAAGACCCCCCAAAAAAAAAAAAAAAAAACCCTTCTTTGGTGCTTTAGTATAATTTTTAATTCTTTAGCATGCTCGAGTTAAGGATATGAGCAACGCTGTGTTCGTTCATGGATTTGATCCAACATGTGTGGTTTTGTCGCTTTTTCTGAAGCATTGGTATCAGTTAGAATTATATGAGAGTGTACCGGTAGTATATTAAATTTTAGAACTTGTTTTAGTGATGCATCCCGAGACCGCAAGTGAGATTACATTCATGTGATTAGGATTTGCTAAGTGATAAGAGGCATTAGGATAAACCTATATTTTTAGCATGTATTTTGTATAGTTATAATGGTCACCCCAATCATATAACTACCCCACACCCTTGCTTCCCACTTATTTTTAGTGCAAGATACCCCTAGCACACCCCTCTGAGCCTATCATTTTCGCGGTTCTTGTAATTTCCGATGGATTCTGGATTATTAATGAAGAGCATTCTTTACACCCCAATAAATGCTACACCCAAATCACTTTAGCCTTTTCTTGTATGTACTCATTTTTAGTACATCATTGTTATCACATTTGTAAACCCCATTTAATTGTTTGCTCAAGTACATGGTTGCTAAGTCGTGTCTTTTATTAGTGTATACAGTTTTGGGGAGATTGGGATTCATGGTAGTTTTTATTTTATGGAAAAATGAGGAAGAAGTCAAATTATTACCCCATACGAGCTTATTATACTCCATGTTTATTGATCCTTCTAATTCGGGTCATTAGTTAGTATTATGTTATTAAGTAAAAAAAATGTACGGGCTGTCATTTTGCTTATGTTTATGTTTATGTTCAATCTAGTGTCAAGAAAAGAAAAAGAAAGTGTTGGGAATTCACTTTTACGTGACGACATTACAAAATTACCATAGTTTATCATAGTCACATACGCGAGGACTAGAATAGGCAACTATGTATAGTTTAGAGGCGTATGGGCTATATATACCCCTCTATGGCTTCCATAGAGGGGTTGAGTCATTATTTTGGTGTTGAGTCATTTTGTATCCTTCATCCTTTTCATCTTATCACAAGTTATCTTCATCTTTCCTACTCTCTCCTCATAAAATGGCTATATGTGTTTGATCCAAGACCACCGGATCATAGTTTCGTGAAATTCTACAATTGGTATCAGAGCCATGGTATTACACTCTTGGTTCTTTTATAGGGTTTATCTTATGATCCCGTTCTGTCTAGTCAAAATATCATATCTGTTCTTTGTTGGGTTTTCTGTTTTTATCAACAGTGTCTTTCTATTTTTCTTGATTCATTTATTGTTAAAAAAGTCCTTCATCTTAAAGTTTCTTTAGCTCTTGATAAGCTTATTTTTCTAGTCTTAATCACAAGCTTATTTTTGAGCTTATCTATTTTTTTTTATTCCATATGGTTTGAGAAAGCAACAACTCAGATCCATGTTTTTGGGTATAGAACAACCGAACGAGTTCAAATCAACTCGAACCGAACGAGTCAAAATCTATGAGAACCGAACAAGATATATCAAATGAGGACCGAATGAGTGATAATACACGGAGAACCGAACGAGTTCAAATCAACTCGAATTCGACGAGTTAAAATACATGTGAACGCACGAGTTTGATTTTTGTTGAAAAACGAAGAGTTGGTTCCTTTAGGAACCGAACTAGTTTCAACACAGTGTGAACCGATCTAGTCCATTCAGTAGCAACCGATCTAAACAAACCAAGTAATCGGTATTTACGAGTTGTCCGAGGTTTCAACTCATGAGTTTCAAACAAAAAAGTAGATATGAGAAGAGTATGGACGACCCAAATTTATATACATATCAAACAAAACCACATCATCAACAACATCAATCAGCCAACAACAAATCCAATAAACTCTACCTAATCCCATCGTCATAACAAATCCAACACCAAATCTATACCTAAACCCATCGTCATAATTGTTATCACCAACAAATCCAAACTCATCATGACCCATCTTTATCTACTCGAACAAAAAAAATGGTCTCAGTTTCCTTGTCTTTTCGTGTGATACAACAATATCTTAGATCTTTCAAGATCCAAACACGAAAATGAATACCATCATTGATCCTTGTAGGTTAATAAACCCATTTAATATACGAATTAAAAGATGATCTTATAACACTTGGGTTATAAATCATTCTTTGTTTCGATTTAATGACACACAAACTCGAAATAAATACCTACCCGAGATCATTTTCATGATCTTGAAGCCGAGAGATTGTGGCCTTGATAAGCTTTGAGTAATTTCTTGAAGACACTAAATTTCATGGTCATATGAAATCAAATAAGTGGTCTTAATTGTTCCTTTTCTTCTTTGAATGATAAAGGGTGTATACGGCTTGAACTAATAAATGAAGGGTAAGGGTTGATCTGAGTTTATGTCTTAGTTTATTGAGTTTACATCTTGTGATAAGAAGTATGGAGATTGAAGTAAGTTGTTTGGTATCTGAGTAGGAGAAAATAGGTGATGGGAGGCGTGTAAAGTTTGTGATTAGGGTTTACTTATGACCTAACAAATAGGACAGTTGTGACTTTTATCCTAATTGTTAATGATTGGACCGGGTATAATGAATTTGGCAGATTGGGTCTCATCATTATCTTGGGCTGAGTCTTAAGTGATAAGCGTGGATCTGGTATGATATTAAATGTTGGGCGTGTTTACATAATTAAAACCAGTGGAATGATTCTTGTTAAATATGTTAGGATGGGGTTTATTGACAAATATTTGGATTGTTAAGTTTGGTGGTCACATTATCGGATTAAGTTCGGGCATATACAAGCGTATGTGATTAACGTTGTACATTAAAAACTAAATTTGGCTAATGATTCACTTAGGATGTTTTATTTGCCATATTTAGTAGTTAATGGATACATTTGAGATTAAATGTTTATCGGTTGCATTTGAGGTTTACAATGACAAAGTGACGAGATCGGGATCAAATTGAAAAAAAAAAGAATCATGAAACTTAATTTTTAAAAGGCTAGATTAGGAATTAATTTTTCTAAGTAACTACAGAGTTGATCGGGTATCACTTATTTTATATTGAAGTGGCATTTTACAAAGGTGTGTACTTATTTTATCTTGAAGTCAGAATTTAGTCATTCATAGTTGGTTGGATGCATGACTTTCAATGTTAACTTGCTCGAGCTTAAAATTTTGGATGAAGACTTGGGTTATCTAGTTACCAACAGTCGGGGTGGTTGGTTGAAGACCTGGATAACTATCACTTAAAAGAGATATGTTGTAGTTCTTAGTGTCACACGCAGAAGACGTTGTGGATAATCGCAAAGGGTGATGCATGTATCATACTTTGCTTGGTAAGTATTGAGTTTCTCTACATTATTCTTCCAACATTAGCGCAAGCTTAAGTCACAAGAATGAGGAATTCTACTTCAGTTTCAAATTTGGTATATCGAGTTTACTCCATCAGTGGTCACTTCAAATAGCCTACAAAACGGTTGGTAAAAAGATAGTCAGATAGAGTTTATGAGTAGAGATTTGATCAGCAGTTGATTCTCATGGGATAGATTTGAGCTAATTTATTCTTTACACAAGTATTCAAGTATATGTGCATATATGGTTTTGCTGATTTCGAGGTATCGAAACCAGCAAGGGAGAAGGAGGATATACACCTAAGAGTCTTTGCCTTTCCTTTCTTGAAAGCTTGAATAAGTCATCTTTCTTGAAAATCTTTTGGTTAGGCCATGACAAAAAGATTAATGTCATAACCGCAGAGAAAATCAGGGCTTTAACTTGTGGCTTTTGGGTGCATTTCTTCAGCCATATGGGGGAAGTGATATCTTGTGAAAGGTAGTATGCATTATTTGAATTTCCAGAGGGAAGAGTTGTGAGAAGAATTATTCAAGCGTGAGAAGATACGTTGCTGATCCAGTTAATGTTTTCCCCGAACGATCAATCACTAAGCTTATTCTTAAAGAAGCAGTAATATTTGATGTGGTATCCTACTAATTCCGCTATGCACTTAATTATTCTAAGCTTGTGAGAAAGCTTTGAAACTGCTCAAGAGAGGATTGTTAGTTTGGGGGGAAGATTTGAAAGATTCTAAACAAAGAATATGTGGTATGAATTAGGGGGGAGCTAATTCAGAAGCTTCTCCTTAACCAGAAGTGTATGGGTTACTTAGTTCGTGCCTATTACAGTATTTCTCCAACAAGGTACTACAAATATGCTTCATGTTGGAGTGCAGACTTGAAGTCAAAGACCATAGAAAACATCATCAACATTGGAAGTTTCGTGGAAGTTTGATGAGGTGTCATTTTATACACTTTTTCAGGGTCGTTTAACCCCCTAAATCGTGCATTTATGCCCAAAATAGGTACT
>BQNB010069055.1:0-33631 GCA_026074375.1 Tanacetum coccineum | reverse complement strand
TTATAAGGCGGTTAGGCTTAGGTATTCAAATCCTATGATCCAGCCAGAACCGGAGGGATCTACCCAGGGATATCCACTAGTTAGCATAGAAGTCCTTAGGTATGATACAAAAGGAGAAAAAGTAAGAATCGGGAAAAGTGCCGACAGAGATGGATCTAGCACTAGAATAAACCTAACAAGGTGTTAGTTATGAAGTCTCGGTAAGCGCTAAAGGGGTTGAAGAATGAAAAAGAAATGTAATGATAATGGGTGAAAAGAAAGAAGCCCTCCATACACTTAGGCAGAAACCGGGTCAATACATAAACTGTCAGAAACACTAAGGTGTTGTCTGACATTGAAGACAGTCATGGACCCAGTGACGCTATGCACAACCCTCCTTAGCCACTCAAGGTCTCTCAACAGACTCTTGTTTCATTTCTCACAGAGATTACACGCATTTCTGATAACTTTCTCACTCTAAGATAGTTGATATTGAAAATGTGGCAGTCTGCTCTAGCCTCCGATCACTAAAACCAAAGTGCACTATTAAGTCTAGAGCCAAAAGAGATCATCCATAAATCTCGTTAGGACACTTGTCAAATTATGCTTGCTATGTCACATAATGTGAATAACAAGATATATATTAAGAAGTCATATGCATTATCCTTGTGATTTTGCCAGAACATCCAAGTGATATTTAAATATTCACAATGAAGATGGAAATCCTGCTTGAGCCAACATCAAACAAGCTCATGGTAGGTGACTTGTGCGATTCTATATGAATCAAACTTGTGACAGCTGGAAAGAAACGATGGTGCAATTCTATAAGAATCAAACTTGTTCCAGGTTATGAATTGACGATTGATGATGAATTTTTGAAATATTTAACACTCTCGGTGTGTTACAAAACCACTATAGCAAGTGACATGTCGATTGATTTTCAAATCGATTTTTCTATTCAATCGGTGAGACTTCGTCTTACTGGTTCACTCATACCGTGTTGTCTGCTTTGAGACGCTCCGGTAATGAGAACGACTAGTGTAGCTGCGAAACCCTGTCAAGGAGATTCCTCAGAATTCTACCTGATCACAGGTAGTATTTATACTGATCAAGGGGGGTCCGTGGTTATTAAACCGTATTCGACGAAGTGACAAAGACACTCTCGTCCATAACTGTTGATTATCACTAACCTAAACCTGCAGGTACTCCCGATAATTGGTGCAGCTGATTCCCGATGAGTCATGATTCATAGCCACATGCTCATACCCGACCGACAAACTTAAAGACATCATGAAAGCTTAAGTACATGTTTCAAGACTTTCGCTACTTTGATACCGTACGTCTTTCTTGAAGTGACGAAGTATTAAAGTCAAAGTATTTCAAAGAAGTTTTTCGTCACTCTGATACCGAACGTCTTTCTCAAAGTGACGAAGTGTTATAGTTAAAGAACCTCAAGAAAGATGCAATATTAAAGCTTTTCAAGATAACATATCAAGAAAGGTATGAGCATGTCGGTCCAAAAGTCACAAGTTCACAAGATGGAAAAGTTTACAAGATGGCGAAACAAGATTATGCTTGGTTGATGATCTCAAGGTGTTCAAGATTGCATTTTCACATTCAAGTCAAGATAAAGGAACAAGCTCAAACCTAAAGTCAATGATCACTACATCAAATCACATGTTAAAGATTGAAGTTAAACGAGCTCAAGACTAAAGATAAAGCATTGTATGCTAGGTTTATGTTTTTTGTAAAATGGAGTGACCTCCCTTAGGGGGAGATTGTTAGGAATACGAAAATCCTAGGAAAGTATCGGTCACTCCATAGATAACTGTCGTTAGCTCGTTTAGGTACTTTTGGAACCTTAATAGGCTAAGTTAGGAAAAGCCCATGGAAAGCCCATGTAAGCCCATCCATGGCCGGCCTCATTAGGGTATTTATACACCTCTCCATGCCTTGGAGAGGTGGTTGGTTGTTCATTTTTCACACATTAATAGATTAGTCTATAATTGGTATCTAGAGCCATAGAGTGGTGTGTTTAGATTTTGTGTTTATTGTTTTTGTTCGTGTGTTTTACTACTAAAAAGGCATCGTCTCTTTGATTTTTTCTTGTTTTCTAAGTTTAAGTTCCATACTAAAAGATCATCTACATAGGTAACTTTGATATAGTATCCTTGGATATAGGTGTGTGTGCTTAGATTCATAGAAAAACCTCTTATTTTGTGTCATTTGGGTTCGTTAGCTTTATAAAGGTCCAAATCTTGATTTAAAATTTTTCGGCTTAAAAATCTTAAAGTTTTCATTTTTCTTGTTCCTATAGGCTTAGTAACACTTTTGGTACAAAAATTTTTGGAAAAAAAATCGTCAAAACGTGTCTTTTTGAGTTTTGAAAAAGTAGGTTTCGTGAAACAACCGATCTAGTTAATTTCTGTTTAGTATCGATCTAGTTTACAATAGTGTTAACCGATCTAGTTATTTGAGTAAAAACCAAACTAGTTCTCTTCAGTGATAACCGATCTAGTTACTTTTTAGTGGCAACCGATCTAGTTGATTTTCCAGTTAGAATCGAGCTAGTTCTCTTTAGTGATAACCGATCTAGTTACTTTTCAGTGGCAACCGATCTAGTTGATTTTCCAGTTAGAACCGAACTAGTTCTCTTTAGTGATAACCGATCTAGTTTTTTTTCAGTGGCAACCGATCTAGTTGTTTTTTCCAGTAAGAACCGAATTAGTTCTACTTCAGTGAGAACCGAACTAACTGTTTTCATGAGACAACAGATCTAGTTCATTTTCAGTGAGAACCGATCTAAGTATTTTTAGTGAGAACCGATCTAGTTCATTTTCAGTGAGCATCGATCTAATCATTTTCTGAGACAACCGAACTAGTCATTTCTCAAAGACCACCGAACTAGTCAAGTTTAATTGAAACCGAACAACTCAAATTTATAAATTATACGGTTTATTTCTTTGACTTGTAAAATCCCATGAAACATTAACGTGTTTTCTTGGTTTTATCAAGAATTGTAAAATCCCGTGTAGTTTCAAGAATTAAAACACTTAAAAGACAACTTAATCAAGCATAAATTATTTCTACCACCGTTTGATCCGACAATAATCTTTTAACATATAAATTTCTCAATGATGACTCTTGCTGACAAAGCAATTCTTTCGGGTGCCGACAATCGTCCACCTATGTTGGAAAAAGATATGTATGATTCTTCTTGAAAAGCAGAATGATCTATACATGATGAGTAGAACCAAACATGGACGAGAAGATCCTTGAATCCGTTGAAAATGGTCCACTCCATCTGGCCCTTAAATGAGGAAAATGAAGTGACAATACCAAAGAAATATCTGAGATATCTGCAACGTGAAGAATACCAAGCTGATTGTGGATATCAAGGCTACAAATATCCATTCTCCCAAGGATAGGCACTAGAGGTCTATGCATTGGTTAGCAATCATAAATCGCCAGGAACTTGTGGGATAGAATCTTCAACTTTCTCATGCAATGAACTTACACTGACGAAACATAAGAAGTGTAAGCTTTATGATGAATTTCGATAAGTTTGCTTATAAGAAGGGGAAACAACCTACGTGATTTCTACTTAAGATTTTCAACTGCTTAATCTCATAGACATGACATCTACATCATGAACTGAACAAATTTTTCAAGTGAACACCAGTTTTTTGAATACGCTTCCTCCCGAGTGGAGCAAATTTTGACTGATGGAGTCAAACTGGTTCAGGATTTTGCATACAACTAAACATTGATCTCAGCTTCATGCTTATTTGGGACATCCAGAATTTTCAAGCAAAACTAAGGTTCGTTTAATCATGAACTGCAACTCAGACCGCTTTCTTTGGTTGCAACCCATCAGATGACCCAGTCTCCTTATCCAACTCATCAACACCATATACAAAACTCCTCCTCTCATTATTCTCAACCACAAGGTCACCTTTTGAGTCTTCAACCAAACTCAAGATAATAAATCATCAACACCTCTTTCATCACTAATCCCATCTAATGATTATCAATCATCAGTTCATCACAACGTTTATTCTCCAACATCATCCATCCCTCAATTGGAATATGCTCCCCATATTAACCAAACAATCTGATTTCCTCCCTACACCTTACATCAAGTCTAATTGTGCCAGTGTTCCAGAAAGGTATGATCCATTGATGCCATAAATCACTATGATGTCACTTACTTGACGCTGTTATCACCTCCTGTAATCCTACTTCCAATAACCAGCTGAGGAATTCGTCAAAACCCTAGGCCAACAGAGCTACCATTAAGAAGTGGAGAGTGACCTTTACAACCAATACAGGGACAACTTCTTGTTTGCGGGGTACACAAGGACCTACACTCCAGGTAGAAAGTGTGAAGCAATTATGGGAAACAAAGGACTGTTATTTGTTACAACTGCAAAGGGGAAGGACACATTTCCAAACAGTGCACTAAACCTAAGAGGAAACGGGATGATTTGTGGTTTAAGGATAAAGTATTGTTGGTACAAGCTCAAGCAAACGCTCAAATTCTACATGAGGAGGAACTAACATTTTTAGCAGATCTAGGAATTACAGAAGGTCAAGCCACACAGATTGTCAATACCCATAATCTGCATATCAAAGCTGCATTGAGTTGGATGCATATGACCCTGATTGTGATGACTTAACACGCCAAAGTTTCTATCATTGCGGGGAACTAATCTCAGTATGGTTATAGAAAGCTCCTCGCTAGGTACACAATCATGATTAATGTTAATAATAATAAGATAATCAAGCTATGCAAGCGATGGTGGTCTTCTGAATAGTCAAATGTCTGTGAACCATCAGAGACGAAAAAAACCAGTGCTAGCAATATCAATCCTTAGTTCTCAGTATGCGATTGAACACAATATGCAGCTATTCATAATTCTAACTCTTTCTGCACAACAAGATGCCCTGGATATAGATGTGATTGAACAACCTAAAAACCTAAGTAGTTAATATTTACCAAGATAAATATGGCAATAAAAGTATAATTATACTTTTTAAAACTGCTGAGCTTGAAAGATATAAGGAAACCCCCACACTTACCAAACCCCCTCCCCCCACCCCCACCCAAGTTAATCGTATTGAAAGAGGGACAAAAATGTTGATTTAAGGAGTAATATAACATTTCAGATTCCGTCACAATCTGTGAACTTCGAAATTCCTGATTCCACAAGACTCCAACTCATGAACAAGCTTTATTTTGTTAACTACGACAACTCTTTCCACATCAGTTGAACCAAAGAACTATAAAGCCGCATTAACTCAAGCATGCTTGGATTTGAAGCAATGCAAAGAGGAGCTACCATGAAATTGAATGCTTGAAGTCTTGGACCTCGTTCCAAATACGTCCATATATAACATGTGATGATCATACTTTAAAATGGATTTATAGGTAAAACTTGATGAAATGGGAGGAGTTCTTAAGAAAAAGGCTCGTTTGGTTGCTTGTGGTTACCGTCAAGAAGATGGAATTGATTTTGACGAATCCTTTGCTCCAGTGGCAAACGCACTTCTGATGCTATTTCGAATTTTTCCCGCATATGCAGCTCTTCATAATATGATCGTCTATCAAATGGATGTTAAGACGGCACTTCTTGAATGACATTCTTCTACGTGAATAAGTTTAAGTCAGTCAACCACCGGACGGGTTTGTGGATCAATACAATCAGAATCAAGATGTGTACACAGCTTACAGAAGCTCTCTAATGGGTTGAAACAAGCCCAGGCAACGTGGTACGATAAATATTGTGTTAAAGTTTCTACTCTATCATGAATTCTCTAAAAGGAACCGTGGATCCCACTTGTTTCCATAAGAAGACAAGTGCAAAGATATTCTCCAGGTACACAAATCTATGTATGATGATATAATCCCCCCCCTTTGCGTCTACTTACACTAGAATTATTGGTGACCAATTTCAAAAATAATGTATTGTTTAAAGTTTAAGATTTCGAATGGATGGGCAAAATATGCATTTTTTGTGTCACTACAGATCATTCTAAATTCCTCAGAGGCATCTTATTAACCAGTCTAAATATGCTTAGACTTTGAAGAAATAAGTTAAGGAATCTAGTGACCTCCCGTGGATACTCCATGGTGCGATAAATCCAAACTGGAAGAAGATACACAATGGAAAGCCGTCCGATCCTACACACTATCGTGGAATGATTGTGCACCCTTGCTTATCTTACATTTAGTAGACCAGACCTAACATTAGCTGTATGCATTTGTGCCCCGTTAATCAGGCAAAAGCCTACCAAAAAGCCTCCTCCATGCTGTAAAAGGATCTTTAAATACTTAGAAGAACCGTAAATCGGGGAACTCTGGGTATCCAAAGGATTCTCTCTATTGCTATACAAACTTAATGCAGACCGCTGATCACGCAGGTTGCCAAGATACTAGATGAAGTACTTCTGGATGTATGCAATTATTGGGAGACATACTTGTTAGCTGGTCATCAAAAAGGCAGAAAAGCGCTGCGATATCCAGTACGGAAGCTGAATATATTGCTATGTCTGGCTGTTGTGCTGAAATCCCTTTCGATGAGATCACATCTTACCGACATATGGCCATGGATTTCACTAAAATTCCAATGTACACGTGATAACAAAAGCTCTATTGCCATATCTGCAACAATGTTCAACATTCTCAGATCAAAGCATATTTACACCTCAGATTTTTACTTCATAAAAGAGCAAGTTGAGAATGGAGTAGAAGAGTTTTTACTTTGGGTCCAACATGGAGTATCAACTAGCCGACATCTCAGCTAACGCCCTATGCAAGAAAGAATGAATTTCTATCAACAAGGTGGGAATACGAAGTATTCTAACGACCTGAGACCCTAAACAGATGGCCCAAATGATCAATCTGAAGAGTAGTGGTGGTTACCTATTCGATCATCCTGTATAAAATGTATAATAATTAATAAACCATAAAAACTAATTTTTTTTCATTTTTAGAAAATTTTTAAATAAAAACAAAATACAAAATATAAAATTATAAACCAAAGAAAAAAAATAAAAATGAGAAAAATATAAAAAGAGGTAATAATGGCATGTCTTCTGAAAATCGATACATCCAACGGTCTAAAAATGTCATTCAATAATGAATACGAGGCTGTAAAAATGAATGTCGACCAGGAAGTTACCAAATGCTTTTCAAAACATGCCAAATGGCTTGCTATTAGCAGATAAGCAACCTCGGTCAATCCATCTTAAAGGCAAGTATTCCGTCAATAAGGAAACTTCCCTCTCAACGGGAATTTATTTCTCAGCATGGTCCTACTTATGACTAATGCAAGAGCTTGTGTTTACTTTGGCAACACAACCGTGGCTTCCTCATACTATCCATAATGCTAGTCCAGTGCGCTTAAGTGTGGAAAATAAAAGAAATCTTATTTGGTGTCTGTTTTTCCAAGATATACCATTTCGCTATAATAAAAAAGCATTTTACAGGACATGACTTCTCAAACAAACCGACTCTACAGCTCTTTACGAGAAAACGGGTCATTGTTTGAGGGGGAGAAAATGTCAAATATCTTCTTCATAATAATAATGAGTTTCAATAGAAAAAGGTTTTAAACAATAACAGAAAATCATTTGTTAAGGAAAGATAATTGAGCTTAGCTTTCATGTGCCTTATATGTTATGTGTTTATGCCTTTAGGGCGTGAATGTGCAAATATAAGTTTCTAGGTATTTTTAGTTAAAAACATTAGGGACTAAATGTGCCATATGTTAAACTTTATGTGCCTTATAAAACTTAAAATTGAAAAGTAAAAGGGTTATGAAACTTGAAGGGCCAAATGTGTTAAAATCAAATTTTTGTTAATAACTGCACCCACCCCTACCCCGTCCCCTGCACACACAAACACACACATAAACTTTATTTTTCCCTCCCTCACCAACACTCGAATCGTCATCTCTATTCTTCCATCTCTTGTTGATTATGTGCATTAAGGTATAAAAGAAACGTGCTCATCACATCTTAAACAACTCACATCTCAAATAAATTAAGATTTTACACTGATTTGAAGTTAAAAACCCTAAAAGTTGATTTAGGGTTCCTCAAAATCAAAACTTTGTAAATACTTAAATTGATTAAGGGATTTTGTTTGTTTAGGTGTAATAATCACTCGTTTAATTCAGTTTTGTTCGTCATTAACATATCAATGATTTATGGTTGATTTTATGTTCGCCTATTTTTGGGTTTTTGATTAGGATGATTATTGTTAGTGGATAAAGTATTGGGAATGAAGTTTATGATCTCTTGAATGAGTTAGAATGTCTTAACATGCATAAACAAGTATAATCTTGAAAGATTGTTTGTGTTCTTGCTCGATTTAATCGTGTATGCTTTTTCGTTGTTGTTAGTATAATGATTCTATGTGAAAAGTGCTTATAAATGTTGCTCAAACAATCAAAAATGAAATAAATAATTATCTCGTTTGCAAAAAATCATGTTTGTGAAGTTTTATGAGTGATTACCCGAACTAGTCAAGTTCCTTTGGGAACCGATCTAGTCAAGTCCATTTGGGAACCGATCTAATCAAGTCTCTTTAGGAACCGATCTAGTTAAAACATTTGAGACCCGATCTATTGGTTTTCCTTAAGGAACCGATCTAGTCAAAACACATTGGGAACCGAACTAATCAACACATTTAATGACCCGATCTAGTCGTTTTCTTTAAGGACCTTATCTAGTGGTTTTCCTTAAGGAACCGATCTAGTCACGACCCTTTGGGAACCGAACTAATCAAAACAGTTGAGGACAGATCTAGTCAAATTCTTAATAACCCGATCTAGTCAAAATCCTTAATGAACCGATCTAGTCAAAAATCCTTAATGAACCGATCTAGTCATTTTTTGTTAAGGACCCAATCTAGTCATTTCTTTAAGAAACCGATCTAGTCAGACAACTTGAGACCCGATCTAGACATTGTTCTTAAGGACTTGATCTAGTTTTCTCATCAAGGACCCGATCTAGTAGATTTGTTTAAGGACCCGATCTAGTTGTTCTCATTAAGGAACTGATCTAGTGAAATCTTTAAGGAACCGATCTAATAGATTTAGACCAAAAACACTTAAGATCAAAATTTCAATTTGAAGGCAAATTAAAACTTAACTTAGCAGGCTAATTAAAATTGGTTAATTATGCTATCTAATTAAGTTAAAATAGGCTTAAAAGCAAGGTAAAATCAAGGTTAACTAAAATACGACTTAGGTTATCTACATTCTCTACTAGTTAGAAAGACCACGATTCCTAAATTGTCAAAGAAGTTGCCTTAATCCCTTAAGCATATAAGTCTATCTAAGTTGCCATTCAAAGGAATAGATCTTTACAAGTGCTAAATGTCTTCAAGGTCCTAATGCTTAAGGAAAATTCTCACATCATGATAAAACACAAAGTGCTCACATAAAAGGTCTATATAGTTATATATAAACTTGGTTATATAAAAACTGTATTGATTCTTTCTTAAGCAGAACCATGGACATCACAAGAGATCAACAAATTGCATTGGATGACGCTTTAGTCGCTCCTGCCAACCGACTCAAGATTGGCAAAAGTAATCTTCGACTAAGCTCAGACCTCAACTCTAAAGAAGCAACTCTTCAAGTGGTGTATGATGTTTTGAAACTCACTCCCTTTTACAAGGCATTCCAGATCACAGCGGATGTTCCAGAAATATACATGCAAGAGTTTTGGGCCACTACTATAGTTCATCACCACTCGATTCGTTTCAAGATGAACAATAAGAAACATATTGTGAATCTTGAGTACTTTAGAGAAATGCTTCAAATATGCCCTAAACTCCCTGATCAACAATTCGAGGAACTACCCTTTGAAGAGGAAATTCTCACGTTTCTCAGAGATCTTGGTCATAGTGGAGAGATAAAGGTGATCACCGATGTCAATGTCAACAAGCTGCATCAACCCTGGAGATCATTTGCTGCAGTCATCAACAAATGTCTGAGTGGTAAAAGTACCGGATATGACAGTCTTTGACTATCTCAAGCTCAAATCCTTTGGGGCATGTACCATAAGAAGAATGTAGACTATGCCTACCTTATGTGGGAGGACTTTCTGTTTATCAAGTAGATTAACAAGAATTCATGAGGGAGTAAATGAGATGTACTAACCTCGCTTTACAACTAAGGTCATTATCAAACTTCTTCCTTGGACTAAGGATTTTATCAATTCCAAGATGAACAGGGTAAATTGGCACTTTGCCAGGGATGACCCAATGTTCACCACGATAAAGGTTGTCTCTAGGCATGAGGACACACAACTATATGGTGCCATTTTGCCTGATGAATTGACAAATGAAGCCATCAAAGATTCTGAATCCTACAAAGAGTACTATGCCATTGCTTCAGGAGCTGAACCTCCTAAAACAAAAGCAAGTGTCAAGAAGAAGCAAACTGGATCTGACAAGACAAAGACTCCTCCAACTGCTAAAGGCAAAAGACTCAAGACTTCAGCAAAGGCGGCTAAACCTGCCAAGAAGAAGCAACCTGCAAAGACGTCTAAAGCTAAAGGTCTAACAGTGCTATCTGAGGTTGCTTTAACAGAAGCTGAACAAATGGAGTTGGCCACAAAGAGAAGCCTGATACAAACTCACAGCTCTCACGCCAGCGGTTCAGGTACAGATGAAGGAACTGGTGATAAACCAGGGGTTCCCGATGTACCGACATATGCATCTGATGATGAGCAAATCTCTTGGAAGTCCAGTGACGAGGAAGATGATGATGAAGTAGCAATGAGTGGTGATGATGATGACGATGCTGATAATCAAGACGATGATGACAACGATGATGATGATCAAAATGATGACAATACTGATAATGAAAATGATGACAATGATGATGATGATGATGGACAAGATCATGAAGGTCCAGATGATGATAATGAGCAGACTGATTCAGACAACGATGGTGATGACTTTGTTCATCCTAAGTTTTCTACTCATGATGAAGAAGATAATGAAGAAGAGGGTTCAGATCTGAGGGTTCAAACACCTTCTCATTATGAATCCACTGATGATGAAGAAAGTGATGAAGTCACTCATGGTGCGAATGTTGAGGGAGAAGAACTGGATGAAGAAGAGACAAATGAAGAGGACGAAGCGAATGAATTATTTCAGGGGTCGTGATACTTAAATCTGGAAGGAAGTGTTAATGAAATGAGCAGTTGCTCCATTGCACTTATTTTTAAACTTACTCAAGATAATAGAAGGACACGCATGTGATATAAACTCAGGTCAAATGGGAAGGTCAACACACAGAGTTCTTCTGTAGTCATCTGGCTTCGTTTCTTAAACTTGCTCCACCCTTGTCAAGCTACAGGTATGGACTCTATAATTTAATCATAACACTGAGTCAACTTCTCTGGTAGATGTTTTGGTTACTACTATTGCTGAAACACCTCTTTTGTCTGCAATAACACTTCCTCCACCACCAATTCCTCTCATTCCACATCCGCAACAAACACCAATTCCCACACCAACAACTGTTCCAAGCACCTCCCTACAAGATCTTCCTAACTTTGGTTCCTTATTCAGGTTTGACCATAGACCTAATAAATTTGGAAAAACACGGATTCTCGGAATTCAAGTGCATAGAAACCAATTGGCTGACAGCAAGGTTTCTTAATTCAGGCATTGTTGATGCGTTACCTGCCCAACCAGATGCATGAAAGCAGTCAAAACAGTTGTTTTGTTAACAGTCCTCGACAGACTCATGAGATGAAGCTCAAGCTGGAAAATGCAGACATCTTCCAATAAACTTGATGACTAACATTAAGAAAATAATCAGGTAAAGTCATAGAAAAAAGGCTAAAGGGATCAAGTATTTAAGATTTTGCACAGAAAATTGAGAAGGACATGTAACATGAACAACTTTAAGAAGAGGTTCTGACTCGTTCATCCATTGAGCATAAGAACATCCCATGTTATAGCGGCACAACATTTTTGAACTTGAGGTGAAGAAACGTTCTCTCATAGATAAGATGGAAGTTAATAAGTCAATCCTCAGATTGATGAACAGAAGATTCTATTATAAAGCATTGGGTTGAACGCCCTTTCGGGAAAATGACAAACTATTATCTTGACACGATATGGAGATACTGTCTCGTTTAAATAGAAGTCGAGATGATGAGTGATAAAGACGAAGAAACCATCAATTGGATCAATCCGGGGGTCAAAGAGAAGATAGAGCCTCAAAAAGAACCAGAGTCAAACAGTGCACAAAGGAAAAGACCTAAGACCAAACTGGCAAGTCAATGAAGGGTCAAAATATCATAACAATTCTGCTGGCGAGTTCTGCTAAAGCAGAAGAATCCAATGCACACTGCAAAGATTTAGACTACCCGCACATCAAGGAGTTCACAAAAACAGGAGTTACTGATGGAGAGACCTCTCAGCTTACTGATTAGTTTCAGAAACTAGCAAAAAATCTACTCACGATCATGATAGGAATACGATCTTTGCATTTTTCATGGGACCCTGTTCAACCTTGATCTAAGCTCTTTGGCACAGAATGGAAGTTACGCGTGAGTCGTTTTTGAGCTGATGGACACTCCTCTAGACTTCTTAGGCTTTTCATGATGAACTGCTTAAAGTTAAAAAAAATATTTACTCTGAACTCCGAATGTGTGTGTAGATGGTCTTAAACATTCGAATTGATGAATGGTTCATGCAAGAGTTGGTGTTTTAGAGCTTAGAATATTCTTTTGAAGAAGTCTACAAGGCAACCATTGATCACTTAGTCTGGAACAACCCTGAAAAGTCAGCAATTATCCACATGATCTGCGCAAGCCATTACCCTTTGATACCTAATTTTGAGGTGTCAAGTCATCTCCTTTTGATCACTTCAATCAACAACGACCTTGTGTATTAAGTGGTGTGTTCTCATGCCGAAATATACATAAATTTAGTGACGAAGACCAAGGCCTGCTGTTTACTGGCACATCAAATGGGATTGAAGATGTAGTCACCTAACAGTATGTGGAGTAAAGTGCGCGTCTATCTAAGACAAGCATGCATATGGGTAATATTACATTGGGGAAGAAAACGATAACAATTCTATGGATTGCATGTATACAGGAAATTGGCTCGAGATGTCTACTCCAATACGCTGAATCAGTGCTGTCACGATGCTTCAAATTGTCGAATGGGCAGAATTACAGCATTAGATTGGATCACTGTCATAGAGTTGATGACAAGCTATACAAATTCAAAGAGGCGATTTCAAAGGTTTCGCATACGAGTCATAATGACATGCTGCTTTTTCTTGTCAACTTGCAAAGTTGACAATATCTCACTATTGAAGAACGTCTCAGCCTTTAATGTCATCCTTACGAATCGTTTCAAGAAAGCATTGTGACATCCAAAGACGGTGGTAGATCTTTTAGAGGTGTCGAAAGTTACCAAAAAGGAAGCTTTAACTCACAAAGGCTGATAGTACAGACAGATCTTAAAACGAAGGGAAGCTTATACAGCATACTCCAATCCTAGAGGTTTCATTTACCAGAACAAAGACAAGAAGAACAGATTGATTCGTATTGATGAACTACACAAGTTCAGTGACGGTACACTCAATGATGTTCGGACTGCTCTTAATGATCGCCTAAAGGGAATTCGGATGAAGTATCTGCCACAGACTATCTGGAGACAAAGTGATAGAGATAAAGCAGGAGCTATGATCCAGGCAATTGATAAACAGCTAAAGACCAGGAGGATTATGCGGAGCTTGGAGAAATTTGTTGGTGGGAGACCGTACGAGGGAGACTTTCGGCTGCTGCAAAGGACCATATGATTTATCATATGATGTCCTCATCAAAACAGGTCAATCCTCGTGAATAATAAAATCTTGTGCATTTGTATATATGTAGTGTAGACTTATGGTGATATTAAGGTGTGCTCGAGTACAAAATTTTCAAGAATTTCTTAGTAAATTCAATTTTTTTCAAATTATTGTACTCAGCACTATCTTATATACCCTCACAAATTGAGGGGGAGCATTAAAATGTTCCTAATAGTGATTATGTAACATTTTGTCCCCGAACGTTTAATCAATTGATATCCAAAATATCAAGGGATTAACATTTTGGATAAGGGGAGAAAATGTGATTAAACTGAATCTAATTTGTACTGAAATGTGATCTTATAAAATGGACTCAATGCACTCAACACTTAGCATGTACTACGATTACGATGCACATGTTAAGGGGGAGCTTTTAGTGATGATAAAAAACTCTCAAAGTGTAAATCTTTTGATATTTATATCAAACACTTTGACCTAAAAGACCGACCATGTACTTAAATTTATGGAGTTATAAGGTGGTTAGGCATAGGTATTCAAATCCCATGATCCAGCCAGAACCGGAGGGATCTACCCAGGGATATCCACTAGATAGTGTAGAAGTCCTTAGGTATGATACAAAAGGAGAAAAAGTGAGAATCGAGAAAAGTGCCGACTGAGATGGAGCTAGTACTGGAACAAACCCAACAAGGTACTAGTTATGAAGTCTCGGTAAGCGCTGAAGGGGTTTGCAGAAATGTAACGAATGTATAGAATATAAAGGGTGTAAAGAAAGAAGCCCTCCATACACTTAGGCAGAAACCGGGTCAATACATAAACTGTCAAAAACACTAAGTTGTTGTCTGACATTGAAGACAGTCATGGACCCAGTGACGCTATGCACAACCCTCCCTAGCCACTCAAGGTCTCTCAACAGACTCTTGTTTCACTTCTCACGGAGATTACACGCATTTATGTTGACTTTCTCACTCCGAGTTAGTTGATATTGAAAAGGTGGCAGTCTGCTCCAGCCTCCGATCACTAAAACCAAAGTGCACTATTGAGTCTAGAGCCAAAAGAGATCATCCATAAATCTCATTTGGACACTTGTCAAATTATGCTTGCTATATCACACAATGTGAATAACAAGATATATATTAAGAATTCCTACGCATTATCCTTGTGATTTTGCTAGAACGTCCGAGTGATATTTAAATATTCACAATGAAGATGGAAATCCTGCTTGAGCCAACATCAAACAAGCTCATGGTAGGTGACTTGTGCGATTCTATATGAGTCAAACTTGTGACAACTGGAAAGAAACGATGGTGCGATTTTATAAGAATCAAACTTTTTCCAGGTTATGAATTGACGATTGATGATGAATTTTTTAAATGATTAACACTCTCGATGTGTCACAAAACCACTTTAACAAGTGACACGTCGATTGATTTTCAAATCGATTTTTCTATTCAATCGGTGAGACTTCGTCTTGTTGGTTTACTCATACCGTGTTGTTTGCTTTGAGACGCTCCTACAATGAGAACGGCTAGTGCAGCTGCGAAACCCTGTCAAGGAGATTTCTCGGAATTCTACCTGATCACAGGTAGTATTTATAATGATCAACGGGTAATCGTGGTTATTACAACCGTATTCGATGAAGTGACAAAGACACTCTCGTCCATAACTGTTGATTATCACTAACCTAAACCTGCAGGTACTCCCGACGATTGGTGCAGCTGATTCTCGACGAGTCATGATTCATAGCCACATGCTCATACCCGACCGACTAATATAAAGACGTCATGAAAGCTCAAGTACATGTTTCAAGACTTCCGCTACTCTGATACCGTACGTCTTTCTTGAAGTAACGAAGTATTAAAGTCAAAGAATTTCAAAGAAGTTTTCGTCACTCTAATACCGAACGTCTTTCTCGAAGTGACGAAGTGTTAAAGTTAAAGAACCTCAAGAAAGATGCATTATTAAAGCTTTTCAAGTTTACATATCAAGAAAGGTATGAGCATGTCGGTCCAAAAGTCACAAGTTCACAAGATGGCAAAGTTTACAAGATGGCGAAACGAGATTATGCTTGGTTGATGATCTCAAGGTGTTCAAGATTACATTTTCACATTCAAGTCAAGATAAAGGAACAAGCTCAAACCTAAAGTCAATGATCACTACATCAAATCACAAGTTAAAGATTGAAGTTAAACGAGCTCAAGACTAAAGATAAAGCATAGTATGCTAGGTTTAAGTTTTTGTAAAATGGAGTGACCTCCCTTAGGGGGAGATTGTTAGGAATACGAAAATCCTAGGAAAGTATCGGTCACTCCATAGATAACTGTCGTTAGCTCGTTTAGTTATTTTTGGAACCTTAATAGGCTAAGTTAGGAAAAGCCCATGGAAAGCCCATGTAAGCCCATCTATGGCCGGCCTCATTAGGGTATTTATACACCTCTCCATGCCTTGGAGAGGTGGTTGGTTGTTCATTTTTCACACATAATACATTTTCTATCTTATGTTTACTTTCTCTCTCTAAGTGTTCATCCAACCCTTTCTCTCACTAAAACAACCTCTTTCCCTCTCATCAAGTATGTTATTAGATTAGTCTTCAGTTTCTTGTAGATATACTTGAATACTTTCAAATCAATTTGTCTTATTTATCCGTTATTGCGGCCGCCAAGGTCTCTTATTTTGAGATCTTGTGCCGCGTCCATGGTTTTGTTCCAATCGTATGTAATTTCCGTAGGTTTTACATTAATTCAAATAATATAGGATAGATGTCCTTTAGTAAACGTGCTAAAAATGCTTCAGTTTGCTACACCAAACCCCTATAATTGTTAGAAAATTAGAATGACCATTCGTTGAAAAATTTGTGGCATAGTAATAAAACATTGAGGAAAGATCTCCATCCCACCCTCGCTGAATTTAATGCGGACGTGTGTAATTACCTTGCTAACAATCCTGCTCCGTTTAGAAAGTTTCTGGAACCCTTCTTATGCTTTGTTGGCATAAGTCGGTACTATGATCTGGATGAGAACTGTTATTCGAATTTCTGGGCTAATGATGATGAGGGTGGGTGTTCTTTGCTTGCGTCCTTTGGTTTGTTCTCTTTTTACCATATCTGACTTGTTTTATTGTATGCAGATATGTTTTTGTTTGCTTTTATCAATCATGCGGATCCCACTAAGGTAAGAATAGAGGAACGAGAGGTTGCGAAGGGAGAAGTTCCGCTGCTTCAGTTAACCAGGGGTCGCGTTGTTCCGCTTGCTAGTGTAAATGATGAGGGGAATGCCAATGTTCAGGGTGCTGGTAATGATAATGTGAATGAGGAGGGTGGTGATGCCGCGGTAGCAGATCAAACTGAGTAGAGTGACCATATTGTTCAAGTTAGAGGGATTGATATCGTAGCGGGTGATGAGACTCAAGTTATTGTCACCGATAAGCCAAATAGATTGAGGAAGAAGAGGAAGGCTGCTGATGGTGCTAGTGGTTCTGGCCTTCCTCCCCAAAAATTAAGGGAAGATCATGGTGTTTCTGGGGATGTCAGTGCTAGTACCACCGGGAAATCCCTTATTTTTCTTCAAGGTCTGTTTGATAGGAGTACACTAGCCGCAGAGATTGGTGCTACAATAGCGGCTACTCTTCTCTTTGTTACTTCTTTCGTGACCCCCACACCGGAGCGTGAGGGTGGTGGACATGGGGATTCTGTTACAGGGCCAAATTTGCGCATCTATGCTTGATTCCGAGAGTTTTGTAGTTCATCACAGACTCTTTTCACCCTTTGTAGTACCCATGCTACTGATGAGGAAGTTAATTTCATTTGTCAGGTCATCCATGACACCTCCGCCTGTGCTGAAATGCGGATGTGCCACTACTATCATTGATGATGTTCACTTCTGCTCCCGCACTAGGGCCGACACTAGGCAGGTTCCTCTAGTAATTTTAGGAGATTTAGCCTATATGCGAGGCCAACCTAGATATTGCAAGCCTTCTCATCCTGTTGGTACAGACTCTTCACAGATTCGGGTTTTTCGTGTAGACAAGATGTTGACTCAAAGACTCTTTACCAGATATACATTTCTAAATGGAATGTTATCAATGATTCCACTCTCGATGATCCTGGCATCTGACATGGTGTTATTGACCACTTGGTTCCTCCTGTCCTTTTTTCTCAACTCCGTAGCATGGACTATGAACAGTTATTTGTTGAATTTAATGTTGGAAGCGCACGCCAATTGTGCCTTGGCTCTGAGGTTAGACTACGTCTGGAGCATGAGCTGAGAGGTAGGAAAAAGTTTGAGGATAGATGTGCTATGCAGGCTGGCTGGTTGAAGGAGAAAGATGCGGAGATAGCTATGTTGATAGAAATAATGCCTAAAAACATTATTAATATTTTTTGATCCCTCTACGTTTTGATAATCACAAAATATAAATAAACGATTAATGAAAAATTAAATATAAACAAGTAATTAGTAGTAAATTTTCATTTTGAAAATTTAATCACTTAAAGGTATGAATAAACAAATGCTTAATGCATTTTATGATCAAAGGAATTTTTATTCAACCTCACATTTTTTTATAAAAATATCACAAACATTTTTATATCTTTTACAAATCATTTTTAGATTTAAAAGAATGTTTTCATTCATATAAATATTTTGAATTCAAATTTTCTACCCAAAAACGGCTAGAAATGTTTCAGAAAACATCTCTCCCAGAAAAGACAAAAAAGGGAGCGTTTGGGCTGGGCGGCCCCCTTAATTTTAAGAGGACCGACACCCTAATTAAGGGGACCGCCCAGACAAAAATCCAGCTCAGCTGGCCTATAAATACTGGACTATTCCCCACTGATTTTCTCATCTTTTGCACACACTTTCTTTCTGTTCTAAATCAGTTTATACTCTCCTTTTATTCCTTTGATCATTTAATCATAAAGCTTTGTTTCCAAGTGATTCAAGCTTTGATCCTCAAGTGCAAAAGAAGAATACTTCCTACCATCAAGTGAAGAAGTATTATAGCTTAGTGTGTCGTATTGCTAACCTTGTTGACAAATTGTATTATATCTTGTAAATCATTTGTGTATATTGTGAAGGTGTGTATCGTAGTTGTGTATATTAAGTAGATTGTAGTGATCATTGTAAGTATAGTTGGATCGGGGTGATCTTAGAAGTAGTGTTAGATTGGTGTGATCAAGATAGTGTTTAGTTGAAGTGAAGTTGTGAAGAGAAGGATAGAAAGGTTGTGACGGAGTTGTGTGGTGAAGTTGTGAAGTGAAGTGAAGAAAAGGTGTGTAGTAAAGTGAAGTTGTGAATCGTTATGAAGTAGTGTGGTTAGTCGTGATAGATTGGTTCTAGCTAGGATTAGAACTCGACATTTGGCTTTGTGTTAGAAATTGGTGTAAGCTAATTGTGTACGATTTTCTCCGCCTAAGGGGAGTGTTGACTAGTGGAAGAAGAAAACTTCTGATTGGTTCAAATTATATATAATATATATAAAATATAATAAGATATTTTGGTATGTATAATCTTAAAAACACATTCAATGAAACGAGATGTAATGTTTCCCGGGTCGTTTATCCCCATCGTGTAGGCTGGACTGGAGATCGTTACAGTCGGTAGATTAGAGTTTGAATGAGAGTAATGATTTGAGAGAGTAGAAAGCTAAAGTAATCAATAACAAGCAAAAACGATTGAGAAAAACCTAAAAATGAAAGCTAAATAACTCAAATCCTAAAACGGGCACGAAAAACGAGGGTCAAAACCTATATTTTGCAAATTAAACCTTAAACAAATTTAAATGCTAAAATAGATTCTAAATACAAATAACGATGTTAAAAAAAAACTAATAATGAAAAACGGAGGTGTTTGACCCAAAAAAGGAGTCAATACAAGAACCGTACCCCGGAGACCCAGTTCTTTAAAAAATCAAAAAGTTTAAAAAATTACCCTACGTAAATGTTTTTCTATTTTTCATAGTAGAATATGACCAAAGAAAATTTTCTAAAAAAGAAAAATATTTTTTTGATAATTTTTGTATTTTTTATGAATTTTTAAAACTTTTAACGAAATTAAATTATAAAAAATACTAAACTATTTTTAAAAATTCTGAAAAAATTACTAAAATTACTCTATACTAAGACTATCCTAAGAAAAATAAGAAACCCAAAATTCGGCTTATAAATAAGCCGAAAATAAGCTCAAAAGAGCTTATAGCCAAACGGGCTAAAATGGGGTTAAATAAATAACCACTTGGGACTCTAACGTAGAAGTCCCAAGGGCACAGCGGTAAGGGTCTTGGTTATAAAAGGGGTGTATTGAGGGTTGAGACCCGGGTTCGAGTCTTGCTCACCCGGGTTTCCCCTTATCTCCCTTTTTTTTACAAAAACTTTTCAAACAAACTTGTTAAACACATTGAGCTTATCATTTTTCTTATTTCCCTATTTAATGATAAACAATATCCTATTTATCAATCTGATTATTTGAGAAAAAGTAAAAATATGTGAAAAAAGGGATTTTTTGTGGGCAGTAGCTTAAAATAAGATTTATGCAAATGGGGGCTTTTTCTTGGTGACTTTTTGGACAATTAAGCAAAGAAAATAGGAAATGAGCAAACACCACTTAACACACAGACATTATGAAGTACTAAGAACAAAAAATAAGCAAATGGAATAAGCCCAATAAGCCAGAAATTGGCTTAAACACTTAGCAGTACTAACTTAAGAGTTAGTACTGCTAGGCAAAAATGTGGCTTTTCCAATCACACAATAAGCAATGGGAAAGGACAAATAAGCTAGCACAGGCAACAAACCACTTAATAAGCAACTAAGAACTCAAAGACATCAATTAAAAAGCACAAAATAAGCTAGAACAGGAATAAGCTATTTCCTACACTATGCTAAATAAAACAGTCAAGTCCCTACTTTGAGCTTAATTTTAAGCTACCTAGGGGCCAAACTAAGGTCTACAAAGCTAGGGCTTAATAAAAGAGCTTATTGGCTTTTTAGAAAAGCCAAAAGCTTGGGCTGAGGCCCCCTAATAAGCTAGGACAGTGGGCTTGAAGATAAGCCCCTAGCACCAGGGCAAATAAGCAAAAAAGGAAGGCTTATATGACAGCTTAAAAATAAGCTGTCAAATAAGCTTAAAATCAAAAATAAAGTTAAGACAGATTGAGCATAGCTTGAGGTGAGCTTATGCTCAAATTTTAAGCTTCTAAAAACAATTTAAAGTTGCTGATTTTTGCAAAAAGAAATAGGTGATTTTGACTTTTGAAAAACTTGAAAAATGTGTTGACAGACTTAAGCAAAACACAAGGATTCCTAAGGCTTGGCTAGTTGGTTTTTTGCACACACAAATGACACCAAAATATCACTACAACTTAGGTTTTTTTAAAACTTAAGCAAATAAGCATTTTGAAACTTCTTAAAATCCAACAGACTTGAGAGATCAATGAGAAAACCTTGAAAAGCACTTTTTGGACTTAAAAAGTTTGGAAAACAGACTCAAACAAGCTTAATAACTTAAGCCCAAGTTGGACAATTGACACCAACCCATAACATTGCATTTTTGACCCATTTTGGGCTTAACCCAAACACCCTTTTATATCTTAAAAACGGATTTTAGAACTTACAAAAACTGAATTAAGCTCAAACTTTTGAAGTCAACTATCAAACATGCAATAATAAGCACTAAAAAGTAAAAAGTAAAGAGAGATAAGCACTTTAATAAGCTAATAAGCAAACAGTGAAAATAAGCTTAACTAGACAGTTTTTAGGCAGATTACAAGTGAATGATACAAGAGCAATTAAAAGGCATTCTTGAGCATAACTAAACACATATAAGCACAAAAAGACATAAATAAGCTGAAAATAAGGCAATGCCTTCAGTATTTTTTAAGCAAAAAATTTAAAAAAGAAAGCTTACCTTAACTCCTTGCTTCACAAACAGCGAGTAAATGCCTAAATTATCTATTATCCTACCCTTAGCTTATAAAATAAGCTTTTACTAAAGCTTACAATGAGCCATCCTTGTTTGCTCATTCATCCATGGCTATCAAACAGTAACCTTTTTTTTTGTTTTTTGAATTTTTCTTAAATTTTTTGTATCAAAGTAAAAAACAGGTTAGAGATTGCTTATATTAAGAGCTTAATTGATTTTCAAAGAAGTATAAGTAACTTAGCACAATATGTGAAAGACAAACTGAATTTTCATAAAAAGAGAGAGTACAAGTACATTAAGTTAAAAAACTAAACTGAGCTAAAACTACACACTAAAAAACTAACTCACTTTGCCTCAAGGGCTTACAAAGGCTTTTATAGCCAAAAATAAGCTAGGGTTTGGTCTTGACTTTGTGTCTTCACTTGTTGTGCTAGTTTTCTGAGACAAATGCCCGTCTTGTGTTTGTTGTGAGTGTGTAAACACAAGGGCAATCCTGGCCCTTGGTTATGCTTGGTGCCCACTCAAAATTATCTCAACCTTTGATCGTTCTTGGCCAATAAGGATGTCAAGGATCGCCAAGCTGGATGATAGCCCATGTGGGGGGTGGGGTAAGAGGTGGTGATGGTTTTGGAGTGATGTGGGGAGTCAACGAGGTTGAAAGGGATAGGAGGGGGTTATAAGTTTGGCGGGAAATAATGTTGAAGATATACAGTGTTTCAAACGAGGGTGTGGGTTTGGGAGTTTGACATAAATAGCCCCTCATGTATATACTTGACTTTGCAATTTCAGTCCTTGTGTTTAATGAAAGTTTTGGACATTGGCAGAAACAGTCCCCAAAGGTTATAAAGGATGTTGCAAGTCAAGTCCTTTTGGTTCACAAGTTTAGAGCCTTGGCAGGAATGACCCTTGTGGTTAATACTTTGGTGAAATGGCAGTTTAAGCCCTTGCAAGTATTTTTCTTCTTTTCCTTCATTAAATAAGTTAGGGACTTGGCAATTTTGGCCCCTATACTTATTTTTCTTCACTTTTTGACTTTGGATTTGTCGGGGTTGACTTTGGTTGACTTTTTCAGACTTGGGCTTTGCTTGTGGACTTTGTTCTTTTCCACGCTTTCCATTTCCGTGTCTTGGTGTTGTACGTTTTGGCTTCGTTTTTCGTCATTTTCTTAGATATCCGTTCCTGCACAACACAATTAGCAAAACAAGCATATTTTTGGCATTTTAAGTCCGTTTTTGGTTATTTTAACTTGTTTTTAAAGGTAAAAGGTGTGTGTAATTAAACCACATACAAAATCCACAATATAAGGTTATTGTCGTGTCATATCGCAATGCTATGGAATAAAGATTTTAGAAAACTAAGAATCTCAATCACCCTCGACTAATAACCTCGAAAAGTAGCTAAGTGTTTATCAAGGGAGTTAAAGACTCATAAGTTTTGAAAATCCCCGTCTTTACCATTTTTTATATATACACCTATTCCTACACATCTTTTTGTATTTTTCAGTTTTTATTAATCAACTAACTAGAACGTTTTGACTTTCGTTATTAATAACTGTAGGGGATCCATTGTTAAAGATGCATTTCGATCCAGGAATGCCCCAAAAAGGAGAAATTATCGTCCCGACTTTTCACTTATTCCAATACCAAGCTTAAAAACGGAATTCACGTTAATTTTTGAGTAAGTGCTATCACTATCTTATTTGCATACTTGTAAACTTTTCACTCCCGACAATTATTATATCTTAGGTGTATGTGCTATTTTGAATTTCAACCATGGATCAATGTTTTGCAACATTCTATGTTTCACGTTCCACCCGAGATTTATGAGTTTGAAGCGAGAATCTTCCCATGTTGGACTTTCGATCTCGATCATCACAACCTTGCGGTTAATGTGTCCAGGCTTTTGACATCCCCACAAGAGACTAGTATTTCGGGACTCACGGCCTTGGTTTCACAAAAAACTCTAAGGTTTTTCGTACACACATAGATTATAAAATATAATAGCCATAAGTTCAAAAGTATATCTTGAATTTTACAACAGAGATCTTTTATTCACACTTAATATTAACTATTTACGCAGTTTGTAACCCTCGACCTTTTAGAAGGCTGCAACATCGGTTGTGAGCCGGCAAGATGCAGCAAACTTTTATCAGTATGGATTATTTTCTTACTATGGGTTTTCTCTTTAGAAGCTGTAAAATCGGTGTGAGACGGCAAGATACTACAAACTTTTATCAACCAACAGTTTATATTTATTTTATTTTTGCAATTTTTCATCATTTTTTTTTTTAATTTGGTGAAACGTCTTTTTGAAAACATTAAGGTATAAATTTGATCTATGTCTCTAAAGTTTTTGCTATATACTACATAAAAATTATTGATTTAAGTTTAATTTCCAAAAGTAGCACGTATATTAATCAGGTTAGAATCTTATGGGAGAAAAAGCGACAAATTACACACATGAGCTCTTAAGATTTCCAAATAATCCTTGTTTAGCATCCCACTTATAATTAACACTATCATTTTTCGTTCTTCGCGAATATTCGCGAACGCTTAGTCTAAAAGTTAAGGAACAAGCTAGAGCTCAACACGCTCGATCGAGTCAAAATTTACTCTTATTCTACCCAGCAGGAAAGTCAAAATTGTGACAAAACACTTATTTTATTTTTGAAAATTTTTAAATTTTTTTTCATTTTTTTGAAATTTTGGTGGTAAAAACGGGATTACGTGAGAAACAACGGCTGCAGGCATAATCAAATCGAAGATCCCCCCATACTAGAATGAAACATTGTCCTCAATGTTTTACGAAGGGTTTCTACGTAAATCCTAAGCCGTTTATGAATTATGCTTAAAGATAAACGTTAGTCGATAAGATTAGGATATCGGGATTCCCAATGTGCTGAGGATTGTGAAGCTCTTGTGATCGAAGACAAATTCGCGAGCACGAGAGGCTTCAAAAAATCGGGAAATTCTAGATTATACAGCACAAAACACTAAAAACATGGAAAAGGGAGAGGGCAATGCCTCCTCCAACAACTAAAAACTTCTTTTATTTCTAAGCTAGCATACTACTACGGATTAAAACTAGGATAAGCATGGGGTGCCTCCCACGAAGCGCTTGTTTAGGGTCACTAAGCTTGACCCAATTCCCTGAATTTAGTTGTCCTTAGGGAAGGTTTGGAGGTCCGGGATATCCATAGCAGGGATATCACCTCCAAAGTAGTGCTTGAGACGATGACCATCTTACTTTATGTTGGCCCGGAGTTTTGGGATAAATCAACGGTGCATACGGGAAAATTTTGAAACAATGGTAAATGTCTTAGAACAATTGGGATTTCTACTTGCCGGAGAAAAATTTTCAATCTTGAGTTAAGAGGAGGACTTGAACACCATCGTTGAAAAACGCGGTTTTGATCTTGCGTCATGAATTCCACTTAGTTTTCTCTTTGTAGATCAAAGATTTTCATAGGCTTTGATCACAGCAGTTCACTTAATTAATTGGTTGAACTTTGCGTTGATCACCCGCGGTTTTGAGATCCAAGTTTGCATGCTTAAGGGCCCAGTAAGCTTTGTGCTCCAACTCAATAGGCAAAGATGACATGCCTTTCCATATACATGTTGTACAGGAGTGCACCAGATGGGTGTTTTATACGCTGTACGGAAGGCTTCAGAGAGCGTCATCTAGTTTGTACGGCCAAAGAGGCTCGATTTTCGCCCAATGTCCTTTCATGAATTCTTTTTAGACTCGATTTTTTTCGATACTTCAACCTGCCCACTTATTTGTGGGTGAGACGCGGTGGAGAGACGATGAGTGACTCCGTATTTAAGCATGACCTTTGCAAACCTGGTCATTGTGCAAAAATGTGTTCCACGATAATGTTGAGGGCCACGAGGGGCACCGAATCTGGCGAAGAGAGATTTAAGAAATTTGCTAAACAACTCGGGCGTCGTTGGTGGGGAGCGCCTTTGCTTCAACCTATTTTGACTAATATCGACCGCACGAGTATGTATTTGTTGACTTTGAAGATGGGAGGGTCCAATGATGTCGATCCCCAAAAGTCAAAGATTTTCACAAACTTGAATGGAATTTTGAGGCATCTCATTCCCTTTGTGAAAAATTTTCCTTGTCGTTGGCACAAGTCGCTGTTTGTATCCAACTCGTGTGCATCCTTTGTATATTGTAGACCATAAAATAATCCGGCATCATAGACACTTTTGGATGTGGATTTGCAAGTGACTTTCCACGGTGGGTCCTTTTGTGGCAAGCTTCGAGATGTAGAGAGCTTCTTTGACCGTGCAACACCGCCGGATCATTTGATCGCACAGATTTTTGACAAGAAGGGGGTCATCCCAGAGGTAGTGTTTGACATCTTTGGAAAAACTTGTTTTTATGTTGGGAGAGCATTCCCTTGACAATGAGATTTCCCCGCATGGTAGTTTGCGAATTCTGCATAACCATGGGGTACTATCAACTCGAAGAGCAAAAACAGATCCAGAGTTTCGAGTGAAATGTTTCCGTGATTTCCTTGTTTCTCGTGTTTTTCTTGATGAGGGTTTCTCATGTCTGGAAAGGTGAGCGGCGGCCAGATTCTCTGTCCTCTTTTTTCTCGGATGACAACATTCAAAATTCTTAGAGCAAAGGAATCCACCGCAATCAGTTTGGGCTTAGCATCTTTTTAGCATAAGAGATAATTTATAGCAGAATGGTCGGATACCACTATGCAATTAGACAAAAACATGTTATGACCAAAATTTCTCAAAAGCGTATACTACGGCAAGCAATTTCTTTTTCGGTCGTAGTGTTAGTGTGCTTGAGTACAGTATGGTTTTGCTGGCATGTGAATTGGTTGAAATGCTTGTTTTTTCGTTGCACTAGGTCTGCCCAATTGCAAAGTCGCTTGATTCAACATAGTTCAAAGGGATAGTCACAGTCGGGAGCATTCAAAATCGGGCCTCGGTCAATTTTATTTTAATTGTATTAAAGGTTCGATACAAGCTCTTTTGAGAAGAAAAATGGAGTCTCTTTTTCAAGCAGGTGAGTTCATTGGGCGAGTTATTTTTGAGAAGTATTGTATGAAACGTCTGTAAAAACCGGCATGCCCAAGAAACTTCGGAAACACTTTCACAGTAGTCGGGTGAGGGAGCTTGGCGATAACGTCAACTTTAGCTCGGTCGACCTCAATTCCCGACTTGGAGATTTTGTGTCCAAGAACAATGCATTCCTTTACCATGAAATGGCTTTTCTCCCAGTTTAGGACCAAATTGGTGTCTTCGCACCGTTTTAACATTTTGTCCAAATGGGCTAGGCATGTAGAGAAAGAATCTCCGAAGACCGAAAAGTCATCCATAAACACTTCCATCATTTTTTCGATCATGTCGTGGAAGATTGCCATCATACATCGTTGGAACGTACCAGGTGCATTGCATAGCCCAAAAGGCATGCGGAGATAGGCAAATGTTCCGTATGGGCAAGTAAAGGTTATCTTTTCTAGGTCCTTCGGGTCTATGGGAATATGGAAATAACCTGAAAAGCCATCGAGGAAACAATAGAATTGATTCCTTGCTAGTCTTTCGAGTATCTGATCCATGAAGGGAGGTGGGAAATGGTCCTTTCGGGTAGCCTCATTTAACTTTCTATAGTCGATGCACACTCTCCACCCTGTGACCAATCGAGTTGGAATAAGATCATTCTCATCGTTCTTGACGACGGTCATGCCACCCTTCTTTGGTACACAATGCACCGGGCTTACCCATGGACTGTCAGAGATCGGATAAATTAATCCGGCGTCAAGAAGCTTTTCAACTTCTTTCTTGATGACGTCGTGGATTTTTGGATTTACCCGCCTTTGATGCTGAACCGTAGTTTCGTAGTCCTCTTCCATGAGATTTTGTGGGTACAAAAAAATTGGGTTGATACTTTTTATATCAGAAAGTTTCCAAGCGATGGCTCGCTGGGGGGACTTAAGAACCTCGATTAGAGCTCCACTTTTCTCATTTTTAAATCTTTTGCAATTTAAGATTGGTCATCTTGTCGTCCACCCTCAAAAATGATATTCTAAATGAGGTGGCAAGTCCTTGAGTTCAACCTCAGGGGGCTCATTAACTGAAGAGTTTGCTTCACAGATTTTAAGATCTTTTCGAGTTTTGGAAAAATAATTTCACTTGTTTGGGGAGGTGTTTGGTGATGGATACTATTAAGAATGCTTCGAGGAGAAGTATGGTCCCCATCAGGGTACAGAATATGTTGGATCAACTTCCGGTGAACGTTGGATCATCCCTATATACGTGCAAGAAATAAGGAGTCGGCTTCTTCGAAAAGGAGAAATCAATGTCCCGAATGGAGTTAAGTCGGAGATGCAGTAGAGACGATTGGGTCATAGTAAGGAGTGGATTCCACTTCGTAGAATTACATCTGATGAAATCCAAGAAACTTATTGAGTGTATTCTTAACAAGCCATATCAATGGCGTCAATTCGGTTTGGCGTCTTATGATTTGTAATTAGCAGATGTTTCTCGAAGTTTGGTCCAGATTAATGTATTGGCCTCCTCTGCCAACACGAAGGGTTATTTCACCTTCGTATACATCGATTAATGCATGACTGGTCTTTAAGAAACTCCTCCCGAGAATCAAAGGTACTCGGGGGTCTGGCTCAAAATCGACTACCACAAAATCTGCAGGAAATTGGAACTTTCCCACCGTTACATAGACGTCTTCAGCGATATCGATTGGTTCAGAGATTAAAGGGTCCGCTAGCTCTAGCGTCATGCAAGTCGGGGTTTAGTTCGGGAAAGAGTGAGATTTTTCAGACGGATTATGGCATTAAGATTAAAGCTCGCGCCATGATCGGTCAAGGGTTGCATGTTTAATCCGGAATAATTCTCATGGAATGAGAAATCGGCCAGGGTCTCAAGTTTCTTTGGTAATTTGTTTAGGATGTCTGGTAGCATTATGTTCCAATGGGGTTCTAGGCCATTTTCATCAACTTTTACCTTGTTTCGATTAAGGTTTTTAAAAGTCGGGGCGAATTTTGGCATTAAGCTTCAAGGATCCGTAAAGCTAATTCGAAACTCAAATCTCGAAAAGATTTGTAGAATTTCTCAATTTGGTCGTTAGCTTTCTCACGACGTCTTTCATCAATTCTTCTTGAAGGAAAATGGAATTGATGCTTTTGGTTAGGCATTGAAGCACTAACTAGTGCATTTGCAGGGCTAAGAGATTGATTCAGATTGGACAAACATGGACAATCGGTGGTTGGATGTCTTAGGTGCTTACGTTATTGTAGGAGGCACGTTCCTTTGTGACCTCGGTCTCACGTTTACATACTTTAGGAGAGGAAGTTGTATGAATCGTGGTGTACCCTTGTAAGCTACCAACACTTCCGAGTGGTAAATTCCCTTTAAATCTCTCTTTCGGGTTAGTAACAGTGTTCTAGGGTGAGTTCCCGAAGTAGAGGAGGTATTGGAAGTGACAAAATTTGAAAGCATGTCTGTGTGTTTGGTCAATTGTTTTTGCATGTTTTGACCTTGAGTTTGCATGTCCTCATCACTGGCTTCATTAGCCTTTACGTAGGCTTTGGAAATCTTCCTTCGATACACCTTGATTATAGGAGCTAGTGCTTGATAGGGGGAGCTTGATAAAGCAGGAGGTTGAACACCTGAGGTCGATAGATTTTACCTTGATGAACAGGGGGTTGGTAAGCTGGTGCTTGATTGAAAATTCCCCCGTTTTGGTTGTTACGATTACGATTGTTCATTGTTTTGCACATTATGATTGTTTTGAGCGGAGGAAAACAGGGGAGGTCGTATTTGATTTGGAAATCGGGGCTCGATTAACCGGTGTTTCTTGTAGTTATAGGTAGCTTCGGGCTGCTTGTGAGACATATTCTTGGAATTTTAATCTCGATAAACATTGCAGTGGTGGCTGGACAAGTTTGGTAGGAATGAGCACCACCGCAAGTAACACAACTTTCCTCAACCGCTTTGACGGGAGTAGGAGCGGGAGATTGATTTTTCTTATCAAGAAGTAAAGCTTTCACCATATCTTTCAACTCAGCAACATCGGAAGAAATTCCGGGGGTGGAAGTGCTCGAACTCACTTTGGCAACAACCGGTTTGTTACGTGAATTACGAACTTTGGATTTGCTTTCAATGATTCTTAGGCAATCACGAGGCATTTTATCCAAAAAGTTGCCACCCGCGGCGGAATTTAACGAATCTTGATCGTTAGAGTTCAAGGCATTATAGAATGTATCGAGTTGATGCAATTCTGAAAATCCATGATGTGGACATGCCCGAAGAAGATCGTTAAATCGGTCCCATGCTTCATAAAACGTCTCATCAAATCTTTGTTGAAATCTCGTGATTTCATTTCGAAGATTGGTTGTTTTAGACGGAGGGAAAAATTTGTTGATGAATTTCGAAACAAGATCATCCCATGTTTGAATCGATCGAGGGGGTTCTTTCTCAAGCCAAATCTGGGCTGCCCCCTCGAGGGAAAATGGGAAAAGCATAAGCTTTACCGACGTACTCGGGACGTTCGGGAACTTCATCGTAGAAGTGATCTTGTTGTAATAATCGGTTGTGGGCAGAGGAATCTTCTTTGTCATGTCCATAAGAAGTGCTTGTTTGACGAGGTTAAGAACAGTATTTTAGCTCAAAGTTGTCGCGGTGATTTTCGGGCAAACGATGCTCTCCTGTTCCCGCGGTGGGTGCTTCAAGCAATTGAGCCATAGTCCGGGTATCATCCATCGGAGCTAGGGGAGGAGCTGGATTTTCAATTGGTTCTTCGAGATTAAAAGGTTCAACAACAGGTGGTGGGGCCTGGTGTTGTTGATGAAGAAGATTACGAGACTGGGAACGAGTGTGCATACACTAAAAAAGAAAATTTACACTAATTTTTTTTTTGGTTTATCAAAAGTAAATTCACAATTTATTTTAATAACGGACAACGAAATAAGACAACTTAAACCTAATAATCGACAAGCTTCTCGGTAACTCTTCGAAAAGAAAAACGCACAAAGGAGCGGAGGAATAGGAAAGCGCGAAGCTATTAAAAACCTTTTTCCTTTAGGGTCGTAGTTCCAAGGAACAACCCGCCTTATACCCCTCTTAGAGTTTGTTTATCTTTTAAAAGGTGAACCGTACCTCGCAAGTGACACAAAAGGTAAGTTTTTGATTCTTTGGTTCGGGAACTTATTAATGGATAATACTTCAGTTGAAAGTATTATATGTTGGTGTTCTTTTACCAACTTGATTGATTTTTATTGATAATTAAAGACAATGTTTTTATCTTTTTGGTTTTCTTTTTTTTAGTTTTTCTTTAAATGATAATTATACTAAAAAGAAAATGAAAATATTTTTGTACTTTTTGGGTTTTTTTTTATATAAAGCTAATAACTTCAAGAATGAAGGATCATCAAAAACTAAGTTTCAAACAGTATGGATAATCGACTCACAGCCTCCCCGACAGCGGCGCCAAAAACTGGTATTAATGTTTTAAACTAAACCTTTTATATATATAATATATAATAAAATATATATAATAAGTATAATCTAAAAATAATCAATCAAACCGAGAAGTAGTATAGAATATTCCCGGGTCGTTTATCCCCAACGAGGCTGTGCTTGAAAATCGATACAGTCGGAAAATTGGAGTTTGAATGAGATTAATGATTTGGGAGTTTAGAAAGCTAAATTAATCAATAATAAGCAAAAACGATTGAGAAAAACCTAAAAATTACGAAATTAAACTGAAAAACGAGAGCAAAAATCCCGAACAAGGGGTCAAAAACCTAAAATCTTAAAATTTTACCCTACAAAGAGATTTTTACTTCTAATCTACTCTAGGTGACTAATAATGAAGAATGAAAAAGACTAGACCGAAAACGGAGTTAAAACGAGCTTTAAAATGAAAAAAAACAAAAACGGGGGTAAATCCCGTTCTTTAAAAAGTACGATTTTGCAAAAACGACCCTACGAACGATTTTCTATTTTTCCTAAGTAAAAACTGATAAAAGAAAATTTTCTAAAAAAGAAAAATATTTTTTTGATTTTTATTTAATTTATTATAATTAAAAAACAGTTTTAATAAAAATAAATGATTAAAAATAGTAAACGAATATGAAAAATTATGAAAAATTTAGGGAAAATAAGTTATACTACAAGAATCCTAAGAAAAATCTAAAACTTGAAAAACAGCTTATTAATAAGCTGTTAATAAGCTAATAGTGGCTGTGGGCTTATGAGACTAAATAGGCTTATATATTAAATGTAACAAACCTCTATCGGATGAGCTAATGTAGCACAGCGGTAGAGGTGTTGTTATAAGAGTTGGTTGATATGGGAGAGGTCCCGAGTTCGAGTCTTGCTCACTCGGGGTCTGCCCTAATCCCAACAAACTTTTTTTTAAAACTTAAAAAGCAGTTAAATATAAGCAAATTTAAAAAAACAACTTTTTACAAAGACTCTCAATAAGAAGCAAACTAAATAAACACAACCTAATAAGCAAATAAGCAGGGAATTTAAGCAACATTCATACTAAGACTAAGTGCACTAAGCTATAACTAAGGGGCTTAATTGCAAAATAAGCTAAGGATATCATGGCATAAGCAAAAACAAGGGATTCCTAAACCTAATAAGCCAACAAATAACTAAACTAAGCAAAGAGACAGCATAATAAGCAAGCAAAGTGTAAATAAGCTATGGGTCCAAACTGCAGGCAAACAGTCCTAAGGGCTCACTTTGGGGCTTAATTTTAAGCACTCTAAAGGGGTCTTCAAAGCTTAAGCTTATAGGGGCTTAAAGCTGAGCTTATGGGATTTCTAGAAAATCCAAAATATACTAAGGTCTAAAGCAAAAATAAGCTGGGAAGAGGGGCTAGAAGAGAGCATGTTGCACCAGGGGAGGGGTCTTTTGGCAGACTAAAAAAAACTAATCTAACAGGTACTTAAGAATTTGATTCCAACTGGTTTTAACACTTGAGCAACACAAAAATAGCATAAAAAGCTTGCATACAAAGATCCAATCACACAGCTTAATTAAATGAGCTTTTGAGTTCTCAGATTAAAACTTAAGTTCTGTTAACTATGATTTTGAGATTAAAAGCTTAAAAACTCAACCAAACTAAATTTAATACCTATTTCTAACTAATCTAAACTGACTCAAAAGCCAAAAGCTTGTTTTGACCCTTTTTAACCCATTAAACCAGTTTACCCAAACACCCCTTTAAAAACACAAAAACATTATTAACTTAAAAACAGATTCTGAAATTTAACAAAACCTAAGAACACATTAAACATAAGTCAAAACTAGTACAAATAAGAAATTATAACAGAACATGAAGCATTGAATAAGCAGAATCAGGCATGTGCTTAAAAATAAGCAAAACTTGAAAAAGTAACTTACAAGGGTCCAAATGCTTTTTGTGAGTACTTAACCACCAAAACAGGTTTTCACATACCCCTATAGCTTACCAATAAGCTCTAAACCAATAAGCCATCCAAGATTGCTTATTCATCCAAAATAAGCTTGAATCCATGTTCCTTTCTTAATGAAACAGTAGCCCTTTTTTTAGCTTTGGGAAAACCTTTAAGTAGTTAAAACAGGTTATACAAGCTTAAAAGAGCTTATAGACATAGCTTTTGAACAAAAGAGCTTAATGACATAAAACTTAATAACAGGAACAGATTTGCATTTAACCATAGAACTTAAGATTTCATTTCATACAAAAAGTGATTACAATGCTTGACAATAAAAATGACAGAATACTAATCATTTAAAAACATAAATAAAAATAAAATTAAGCTACCACTACTCCTACTCGACTTTTCTTCTCTGTCTTTTTCTCTTTTTATAAGCAGCCCAAGCTTCAAGTTTTTGTGCT
>BQNB010069054.1:0-33632 GCA_026074375.1 Tanacetum coccineum | reverse complement strand
CAATGACAAAGGCTCAAAGTCAAGATCGCAAAGCATGAAGGAACAAACCTACAACAAAGAACAAAGAAAAAGACCAAGACCAAGACCACATGAGCTTAAACGACAAAAATCAATCTCATTTATCTCATGAAGGAGTGTCATCAATGAACTCACTTCGGGGGAGATTGTTAGCCTCAAAATATTGAGCTGAACTAGAAGTTCGTTCGTTACGTGTACGAGTCTCGGTCATTTAATTAGTTAATGTTGTAATAGTATAATATCGGGAATCGGGCTTGATAGTTAATCTAATATTGTATATGTTTCGGGTTTAATCCTAAGCAAAACCCGAGCCCGGGTCCTAGTTAAATATCTCGCGCGTCATTTAACGCGATGGGGTATATAAACTCTTTTCTATTTAGAAAAGAGTTAGTTGTTCATTTCTAAATTAATTCCTTTTCCTATATTCTCTCATCTCCCTCTCTCTTCTTTCTCTCTCTAAAGAAATCAACTCATCTCCTCATCTCTTTTCTTGATCTAATTTCGTGTTTAAATATATGTTATAAAGTGATTACGGGATCCTACAGGATCAAATGGCAACCTCTGATGATTTTACAAGGAACAGTGATGCATTTTCAAAAAAAGATGATTCTCAAAAGGAGCAAGATAGGATTATCTGCAATACTGATGTGTCTGAAAGCATTGGAAACACCAATCCCACTACTGTTACAAAAGTTCCCACAGCTGATCAAGTGGAGCTTGTTCTATCCTCAACAGTGGAAACTGAAGTTCTCATTGTTAGTTCACATGTTCCCCCTGTAAGCTTAAGTGGCCCAAGAATCATTTCAAAGGGGGGTTCAAACTATCTAGAAGCACCATATTTGGGCAATGCATTGTCCTTTGAAAACAGGTTGGAAGATTTATTTGGAGATACAACTGATACAGATAGTTCGGATAAAGTGGAAGCTGACTTCAGCAACATGGAGACTGATATTCAGATCAGTCCAACTCCCACTCTCAGAATTCATAAAGTTCATCCAAAGAGTCAGATAATTGGTCCTGTTGATACTCTTGTCTAAACCAGAAAAAAGACTAAGAATATGGAAGAACAAAGCTTCATAGACACAATTCATCAAAAGACTAATCCTGAACTCCTACAATATTGTCTATTTTCATGTTTCTTATCTCAAGAAGAACCCAAGAAGCTCTTTGATGCCCTCAAAGATCCAAGCTGGGTAGAAGCCATGCAAGAAGAGCTTCTACAGTTTAAGATTCAAAATGTTTGGGTTTTGGTTGACTGTCCCAATGGGGTGAGACCTATTGGAACAAAATGGGTCCTCAAAAACAAGAGAGATGAAAGGGGTATAGTCATTAGAAACAAGGCCAGACTGGTGGCTCAAGGACATACTCAGGAAGAGGGAATTGACTATGAAGAAGTCTTTGCACCAGTTGCAAGGATTGAGGCTATTAGATTATTCTTAGCCTATGCTTCCTATATGGGCTTTACAGTATACCAGATGGATGTTAAAAGTGCTTTTCTATATGGGACTATTGATGAGGAGGTATATGTGATGCAGCCTCCTGGATTTCAAGACTCATAGTTCCCAGACAAAGTTTACAAGGTAGTGAAGGCTATGTATGGACTTCACCAAGCACCTAGAGCTTGGTATGGTACTTTGTCCAAGTATTTGTTGGATAATGGCTTTCAAAGAGGTACCATAGATCAGACATTGTTTATCAGAAAGCACAAAGGAGAGTTTTTGCTTGTACAAGTGTATGTAGATGACATTATATTTGGATCATCAAATCCAAAGTTGTGCAGAGAATTTGAGGCTCTAATGCATGACAAATTCAAAATGAGTGCTATGGGTGAACTTAATTTTTTTCTAGGCCTGCAAGTGTTACAAAAGAAAGATGGCATCTTCCTCTCACAAGACAAGTATGTTGTTGATATTCTCAAAAAGTTTGGATACACAGATATAAGGTCAGCAAATACTCCCATGGATAGGGAGAATCCTTGGGGAAAAGATGGAACTAGTAAAGATGTGGAACTTCATTTGTATAGATCCATGATTGGATCATTAATGTATCTCACTGCATCAAGACCAGATATCATGTTTGCTGTCTGTGCATGTGCTAGACACCAAGTGACACCTAAAGAGTGTCATCTCCATGCTGTTAAGAGAATTTTTAGGTACCTAAAAGGTCACCCTAAGTTGGGACTTTGGTATCCTAAAGAGTCTCCTTTTGACTTGGTGGCATATTCAGACAGTGATTATGGTGGTGCTAATCAAGATAGAAAATCTACCACTGGAGGTTGTCAGTTTTTGGGAAGAAGGTTGATCTCTTGGCAATGCAAGAAGCAGACCATTGTGGCCACTTCCACAACTGAGGCAGAGTATGTAGCAGCTGCAAGTGGATGTGGACAAGTGCTATGGATACAAAATCAGTTGCTGGACTATGGGTACAATTTCATGAACACTAAGATATATATTGATAACAACAGTGCAATTTGTATAGTTAAAAATCATGTCTATCACTTTAAAACAAAACACATTGAGATACGACATCACTTTATAAGAGACTGCTATGAAAAGAAGTTAATTAATGTTTATCATATTCATACAGATGATAATGTAGCAGATCTTTTAACAAAAGCTTTTGATGTAAGGAGGTTCTAGTACTTAGTTTTAAGTATTGGGATGCTCAATCCCTAAAATGTCTGTCTCTTGATTTTTGTAAAGTTTAGTATAAGATTTACACTGTTATTAGATCAATATGTGTTAGTACTTGTAGAGTAAAATGCATCTGTTAGTCATTTTTCCTCTATTATGTTTCCACCGCTAGTGTAAATATTCCCACTTTTGGGCTACCTTTCCACTGTTAGTGTTTTTCTTAGTTTTGGACTAACAATTGCAGGATGAGCATGTCATGAAGAAGTCTCTATGATGTCAACGGTGGAACCACACATAATATGTACTAATTTTATAAGTCAATCTATCTTGGGTTAGGGTAAAGGAACCTCTAGGATTAGGGTATTCATAGAATACTTATGGCCAGTCTTAGACTGTCCCCACTGGTGAGTGAAGGTTCTGTGACAATGAAGGCTAGTTGAATTACTTCCTTGAGTCCTTAACTTTTGAGGCACTATAGTATGAGTCTTTATTCATGGGCTATACACAAAAATGGTTCTCAAGAGTTACCTTCATGTCTAACTAAGCGTTCTTAGTATGTATGATGAGTACTTAGACATTTGGGTGTGTAATTCTTGGAGAAGGGACTTATACTGCCAAGACATTTAACCTAGTATGGATGTGGTAGGGTGGTGCCTCAAGGAACTTTTATTATGGGGTTAAATAAGGATACAGTGGTGAATATGTGTATTAATTTTCTTCATGGGTCAGATAGCGAGCAAAGGACTCATGAATTCATGCATGTCTATCTTGCTTATGCAAGTGTGTGTGTATGGATAGGGTAGGCTTACTTTTGATTATTGAAGATAAGTTAATATTCTTAGGAATATTTCCCACTGTTTGACCAACTCATTTCCATTGTTAGGCTTAGTTTCCACTTTTAGACTAATTTTTCCCGCTGACAATATAGCCGTTGGTACTGTTTGACTAAAAATTTGTAACATTAATTTATATAACCGTTGAGATATTTTCTCCACTTTCTTCGCTATAAGGTTTCTTATATTGGTGTTTCAAGATAATTATATAATTTTTCTTGATTTCTTCATCATAAAGTTTCAATTATCTTGATTCGGTCCAATATTATCCCTTTTTAGAGTCAATCAAATCTCAATTGTAGTCTCCAATAGTATCAACTCATCTAATCATATCTTTCCCAGCACCCTAAACACAATGACAAAGCTTGCTTTTTGCAATTATCACAACATGGTAGCTATTTTGGAGAAAACTGAGTCAAATACCGACTTCCATCAGATAGTGGACTTCCTTGAGGCCTCTCACATAAGGTATGCTTTAACGGTTCATCCCACTATCTATGTTTCACACATCTAACAGTTTTGGTCCACTGCTAGGGTCGAAACAATGGATGGAGAAACAAAGATTATTGCTAAGGTTAATGACAGGCAACGTACTGTTACTGAATCATCAATCAGGAGGCATCTCAAACTTCTTGTTAATGAAGGTATCAGCACTTTGCCTGACAATGAGCTTTTTGAAAACCTTTCACTAATGGGCTATAATATTTCACCAAACTAAAGATTTTCTTTTCAAAAAGGCCAATTTTCACATCAGTGGAAGTTTCTCATTCATACCATCATGCAGTGTTTAAGTCCAAAGAGTATTGGTTTTAATGAATTTAGTAGTAACATTGCCACTGCTATTGTTTGTTTAGCCACCAACAGAGTTTATAACTTCTCAAAAATGATTTTTGATGGTATGGTGAGGAATATAAAGAGTAAAGTTAAATTTCTTATGTTCCCTAGGTTTATAGAATTTTTTTTGAAAATGGGTCAATTTGGTGTTATCAAACATACTAAGACTTATGATGTGCCCTTTCACACTCAAAAAGTATTTACTACCCTAAGAGTCAACAGTCCAAGTTTTTCTGGTAGGACTGTCCAGTTGTTTGAATCCATGTTAGTTCCACAGGGTGAAGGCTCAGAAAACCCAACTGAGCCCCATCACACACCCTCAGCTCAGTATGAATCTACACCCCAAGAAGATCAAACCACTTCTCCAGAACCCATACCACAAGCAACAACACTTCCATCACAATCTCATCCTGACATTTCCACACCTAGGAGATTAACTAGAGGGGCTATACGGATTTCTCAGTCTAAAGCCCCTACACCTGGAGCAGATGAGACTGCATCTCCTACAAGAGATGACAGACATGGGGAGGCTTTCCCTACTGCCACTAGCTTAGATGCAGGGCAGGACAGGGAAAACATTGCTAAGACCTCTGCCATGCCCCATGAAGCATCACCAGGGGTTACTTCTCTTGGTGGTGGTGAGGGCAGTATGCAACAAAAACTTCAAGAATTGATGGACATGTGTACCAACTTGCAACAACAACACTTGCTTATGGAGCAAAGGATTCAGAGTCAAGACCTAGAAATCACTCAGTTGAAGAATAGAGTCAACACTCTTAAGGAGAGAGAAGAGTAGAATTTGCTCAAGAGGATGCTCCAAACACAGGGGGGATGGATCAAGGGGAGGATTTGATGATTGGAGATGTTGAAAAGAGTACTGGAAAAGGAAGTGATAACACAGATGAAGCAGCAAATGTATTGAGCACTTTGGAAGCTACTAATGTTCTATCTAGTGGAAGCTTTCCCACTGCTGCCCCTGCTGGTGTTGCCACTACTAGTGGAAGTTTTCCCACTACTGCAATTTTTACCACTGCCAGTGTTACAACACCTTATACAAGAAGGACAAGAGCTTCAAGAGAAATTATTATTGAACCTTCTCACACTACCAGTGTTCTAACCATCAGTGCAAAAGGAAAAGGGAAGGAGAAAATGGTAGAGTCTACAGGTACAAAGAAGAAGAAGATTCAGGAACAGCTAGATGCTCAGGTGGCTAAAGAGTTGGAAATGGAGTTAGCCAAGGAAGAATAGTTGATTAAAGATCAAGGTGAGAAATATGCTAAAATAGCTAGGGCTCAAGCAGAAAAAGAACTTGGGATGATGATTGCTGAACTTGATAGGAGAAATGAATTGATTGCCAAGTACATGATAGAGTATGAACAAGCTGAAGCTGATTTGTCACTTGAAGAGAAAATGGAGTTAATTACTAAACTCATTAAGTATCAAAGGAACCTTGCTGAAATCAAAAAGCATCAAGCCCAGCAGAGCAAGCCATCAACAAAAACAGAGAAAAGGAATTTCTACATGGTCGTACTAAAGAGTCATGCTGGATGGAAGAGTAAAGACTTTAGGGGAATGACATTTGAACAAATTGAGGAAAAATTTATTCCAGTCTGGAAACAGTTGCAAGATTTTGTGCCTATGAACTTCAAGACAGAACGTGAAAGAGTTAAGAGACCAGGAATAAAGTTGGCTCAAGAAAGCTCTAAGAGATTGAAGACAGCTAAAGCTTCAGGATCAAAACACTCTCAAGAACATCAAACCAAAGATTCTAAAGAGCTATCTGAGGAAGATCTTAAGAAGATGATGGAGATAGTACTGTAGAAGAAGTTTACATTGAAGCTCTACAAGCAAAATATCCTATTATAGAATGGGAAATCTACTCTGAAGAACAAAGAAAATATTGGAAAATCATTAGAGTTGGGAATCATACAGAAGTTTATCAAACATTTGAAGAGATGCTAAAGAGGTTTGATAGAGAGGATCTGGATAGGCTTTGGAGTTTGGTCAAGAAGACTTTGAGCACTACAGATCCTATAGAGGACAAAGAAAAGGAGCTTTGGGTTGAGCTAAAGAGACTATATGAACCAGATCCTAGAGACCAGCTATGGGCACTTCAAAGATACATGCATGATCCCTTGGAATGGAGGCTCTATGACACATGTGGTGTTCACCATGTATCTACTGAAAGAGGACATGAGATTTTTATGCTAGTGGAGAAAGACTATCCTTTGACAAAAGGACTCACAACTTTGTTGTTGTGTACAAGCTACAAGTAGACCAGTATTCAGAAATGGCTAATGAACTTCTGATAAAAATATATAGTATAGCAAATAGTCCAAGATGACAAGATGTTTGGAAGCATCGGATTAACATTTTATTCAAGAAACTTGATTTGAAGATTATAGTATCAAGTTTAGGGGAGGATTGTTAGGAATAAAATGCTCTAAGGTATTCCCACGGCTAATTATGTTCATTCCTACCGCTAGAGTATTTTCCCACTGCTAGTGTTATGTATTCCCACTGCTAGAGAAAGGTCTCCACTGCTGAAGTTTTTCCACTGCTGTCTTAAGGATAAAGATTACACAAAGTCAAATACGCAGTTATTGTTATATTTAGAATATATTCTGTGTATATCTCTTATTTTTAGAACATATGGTTAGGACTTATCTTGTACAGGGCTCCTTGTGCTATAAAAGGAGTCCTTAGGTTAGGATTAAGATATACATCTTCAATATACATTCTCTAATAGCTTTAAGGTTGTGTAAACCCTAGTACTGGTTGAGTACTCGTATTATTACATCAATAATATTAAAGCTTTTTGTGTAACTCACTGTTCTATCCATTTCACTGTTCCATTCATTTCACTGTTCCATTTATTTCATTGTTATTCTTCTTGATCATTAAAGGTTAGATTCCGCATAACCTTTGGTGAAACATCTTAACAAAGTTTCTCTCATTGTTAGTTTGGATTTATCCTAGGTAACAATAACCTTACAAGCTAAGGTATTAGATCCAAGTTTGGGAACAACAATCTGCTCTCAAGGATTCGATCTAGTGGTGACTCATTAAATAAACGGTTTATCTCTCAAGACAAAAAATACTTAAGATCAATTTCCCAGCTAGAAGGCAATTTAAAACCTGTTTTAGGAAATTAATTAAAATTGGTTAATTATAATCTCTAATCAAGTTAAACTGGATTAATTGCGAGGTAAAACAAGGTTAACTAAAATTAGGCTTATGATATCAAAATTCTCTACCTAGTTAGAAAGAATACGATTCCTAAATAGTCAAAGAAGTTTGTCAAGACTGCATTTCTCAATGGTCCATTGAAAGAGGAATTTTATGTTAGCCAACCTAATGGATTTTTCGATCCAGACTTTCCTGACCATGTCTACACGTTAAACAAAGCCTTATACGGTCTCAAACAAGCTCCACGAGCATGGTATGACAAACTGTCTTCATTCCTAATTGAACACCATTTTAATAAAGGTATTGTTGACCCGAATTTGTTTACAAGACTTCACGGGGGAGACATATTACTTGTCCAAGTATATGTCGATGACATCATTTTTGGGTCTACAAATCTAGATGTTTCAAAACAATTTGCAAATCTTAAGAAAAATAACTTTTGTTAATACAAATAATGTCAAAAAATGTTATTTATATTTTTTGACCTCTCAACGTTTTGATAATAACAAAATGTAAAAACGTTTACGATAAAATTAAACGTTTACAAATTATTAATCGTAAAATTCCATTTCTAAGATTAGTGATCACTTAAGGTATGAACAAACAAATCATTAAGCATGATTAGTGATCAAGAAAATATTTTTCTCTCATCCATTACATTTTTACAAAATATTTTCACAAAATTAATTATACAAAATATTTTCTAATTAAAAGAAAAGTTTTATTAAAAACTTAAAATTTGAAATTCAAATTTTCCCCCAAAACGGAAGCTTCTACACCAGATACAACCTTCCTCACAAAAAGACAAAAAAGAGAGCGGAGTCTAGGTGGCGGCCCCCTTATAGGTCTGGCTGCCCCCTTATGGGACCGCCGGGACCGCCACCAGTTACCGTTGGTTTTTCCTGTCTATAAATACTGGTCCACCCCTTGCTGAAAATCATTCCTCTTTGCACGAAATTTTTCAGTCTATTCTTTCTCTCTCTAAAACTTCTTTCTCTCACTAAAACTCTTGATCACTAACATACTTAGATCTTGTTTCAAGTGATCTAATCTCTTCCCTCTCATTCAAGTGCAAGAGAAGAACACTCGTATTCGTCAAGAAACGAAGTGTTAATTAGTGATCTCTCCTCTTTTCTTCTAAGTATCAAACCTCTATTGTATTTATCTTGTGTATTTGTGTGATTCGGACATTATGTAGATCTGATAGTGTAGATCTTGTGAGGGCTTGTGAAGTGGTAGATTGGTTCTAGCTAAGATTAGGACTCGACATTTAGCTTAATGTCAGAAAATAACGTAAGCGACGTGTAAACGGTTTTCTCCGCCTAAAGGGAGCTTGTTGACATAGTGAAATCTTGAGTCGGGTACTCAGGGAGTGGAGTAGGACGAAGAGGTGCTTCGTAGCCGAACCATTATAAAATCTTGGTGTCTTGGTTTGGTTGTTTCTTTCCTTATCTCTTTACATTATTATTCTCGTTATCTAATTTTAGTTTAGATAGTTATTGCTTGTTCATTAGATAATTTTATTTATTGAAAAAATAGATTCGAGACATATGTTAAATCAAAAGATCTAGATCTTTGGCATGTTATTACCAATGGTGATTTTCAACCTATTGTACAAAATTCGGAAACCAAATTAGATGAGGTTATCCCTTTTGAAAAACAAACCGATGATCTCAAAAAGAGACTTGCAAAAAATAATGAAGCCAAAATGGTTATTTACAATGCTTTGCCAAGAAAAGAATATGAAAGAATTTTCATGTGTAACACGGCAAAAGAAATTTAGAAAACTTTGTTAATCACCCATCAAGGTAATAGCCAAGTCAAAGATAATAAGATCGACCTTTTGGTTCAACAATATGAACAATTTGTCATTTCCAAAGACGAATCTATAGATAGTGCTTTTGCTAGATTTAATACTATTATTACTAGTCTTAAAGCTCTTGATGAAGGTTATTCTAGTAAGAACTATGTAAGGAAGTTTCTTAGGGCTCTACATCCTAAATGGAGAGCAAAGGTCACGGTGATTGAAGAGTCGAAAGACTTAACGTCACAATCTCTTGATGAACTTATCAGGAACCTTAAAGTTCATGAAATGATCATCAAGAAAGATTCCAAAATAGTCAAAGCAAAAGTTGAAAGGAAATCTATTGCTTTAAAGGCTAAGAAAGAATCTAGTGATGAAGAGTGTTCGACTTCCGGTAGCGAAGATGAAGAGTACGCCATGGCGGTAAGAGACTTCAAGAAGTTCTTTAAAAGAAGAGGTAGATTCGTGAGACAACCTCAGAACGACAAAAAGACGTTCCAAAGAAGCTGTGATGACAAGAACGGTAAAAGTGATAGAAAATGCTTTAGATGCGGTGACCCGAATCATCTTATTGGAGAATGTCCAAAACCACCAAAAGATAAGAACCAAAGATCTTTTGTCGGAGGCTCTTGGAGCGATAGCGGTGAAGAAGATGATGACAAGGTCAAAAATAAAACTTGTCTTGTAGCTCATGCATCAAGTGAGGTATGTTCCGAATCATCTTACTTTAGTGATGAAAACTCATCAATTGATAATTTAGCTTTAGACAACGAATATGATAAGTTATGCAAAATGAGTCTAAAGATAATTACTAAGAACAAAAGGTTAAAAGCTACTAGAAATGGTCTAGAAAACAAGTTTAGAGAATTAAAAGATAAATTATCCACACTCGAGAAAAACAAGGGAGTTGATCTCGATTGTGAAAAGTGTCATACGCTTAAAATTGAGAATGAAAAACTAAAAGAAGAATCCACTAGATTAAATAAATTTGAAAAGAGTACATATTGCTTAAATGAAATGTTAAGTAATGAAAAACCCTCTGGTGATAAACTAGGTTTAGGGTTTAATTCATTTGAAGCATCATCTAGTGGAACTGAGAAAATAAAATTTGTAAAAGCTCAGAAAAAGGTGTCCTCTGATGGAGGTCCCATAAATCTGGGCGGCCCCCCAAAATAATTATGGGACCGCCACCAGCAACGCTTAGATCTAAGAAAAGTGTGTCTTTTCAAAAATCTATTTTGGGTCCTAGACCAAAACACATAGTAGTAAACAATGTAAGAGTTCTAGTTGCTAGTGATAATGAAGTTAAGCAATTTTATAAGCCATTGTCAAAACCCAGAGTTGGATTCTCAAAACTAAATTTTAGATCAAAAACTCTGCCACCTAGAAGAGTCATAAATAGTTATCATTGTCCTAGAACACCTCAACCAAAAAGAAACAATGGTAGACAAAATAAACCTCGTGGCTTTCCTGTAACTTGGAACAACTTCCCACGACATGGTTACATGCCATAGGAAATGTGTCTTCCATTTCCACATCCCAACCAATTGCATCAAATGCAACTGATGTTTAGCACTAACAACTTTGGACCCATGAGATATTGGAGACCAAATGTTTAAGGTGTTGCCTTATATAAATAGATATGCCTTAGAGTCGACTTGGAACCCGATGAGTGGATAAAGGATAGCGGATGCTCCAAACACATGACGGGTAACCGAAAGCTCTTCTCAAGCTACAAGGCATACAATGGAGGTAACGTTATTTTTGGTAGTAATCTTCGCAGTAACATCATTGGAAAAGGTACGATTTCTAATGACTCTCTCAAAATAGATAATGTAGAACATGTTGATAACTTAGGATTTAACTTGTTAAGTATAGGATAAATATGTGATAATAAGTGTAAAGTAACTTTCTCTGAACATGATAGTGAAATCACAAAGGACGGTAAAGTCATAGGTAGAGGAATTAGGAAGAAAGGCTTATATGTGATGAAATTAGGAAATAAGCCAAAGGATCAAATTTGTCTAGCAACGATTGATGAAAATTCCACATTGTGGCATAGGAGATTAGGTCACGCAAATATGCATCTCATTCAAGCGTTGGCTTCTAAGGAATTAGTTAGAAATCTATCTAAGCTTAAGTTTGATCAACTTTTTTATGACGCTTGCAAAATGGGAAAACAAGCTCACGCTAGTCACAAAGCTAAGAATATAGTCTCAACGACTAGATGCTTAGATCTTCTCCATATGGATCTCTTCGGTCCATCCGGTGTACGGATTTATAGAGGAAACCGTTACACTCTAGTCATAGTTGATGACTACTCTAGGTATACTTGGACTAGATTCCTTAAGAATAAAACTGAAGCTTTCGATCAATTCGAAATATTTAGTAGGAAAATCCAAAACCAATTAGGTTGTTTAATAGTGTTAATAAGAACCGACCACGGTAGAGATTTTGATAATGAGGTGCAATTTGGAGAGTTTTGTAATGCTAATGGTATTACATATAACTTCTCGGCTCCACGCACTCCTCAATCAAATGGTGTGGTCGAAAGGAAAAATAGGACACTTCAAGAAATGAGTAGGACTATGTTGAACGAGCAATCGGTACCACAAAAGTTTTGGTGTAACACCATAGATACTTTAACATACATTCTCAACCGAATCCTCATTAGAGCCATTCTAGGAAAAACACCTTACGAACTTTTAAGAGGTAGGAAACCTACGTTAGATTATTTTAGAGTGTTTGGAAGCAAGTGTTTCATTTTTAACACCAAAGACTACCTTACCAAGTTTGACCCAAAGTCACAGAAGGTGTTTTTTTAGGTTACTCCCAAAATAGTAAAGCCTACATCATCCTTAATAAACACACTAAGAAAATAGAAGAATCACTCAACGTGACATTCGATGAAACTCCTCCACCTTCTAAGACATCACCCTTGGTGGATGGTGACTTAGACGAAGAAGAAGAAGCCATTATGGAAACCAAAAAGAAAAACCTAGAAAATGTTGTTGAGGATAAAACTTTAGAAATTGACAAAATAGTCAATATTAAGGAATCTAGAAACCATCCTTTAGAAAATGTTATAGGAAACCTTAACCAAAGAACCCTAGGTCACAAGCCCAAAACCAAAGTAACTTCTTTTGTTTTATATCAACTATAGAACCTAAGAATGTGAATGAAGCGTTAGGAGATAAAAGTTGGATAGTCGTCATTCAAGAAGAATTAAATCATTTCGTTGCTAAGGATGTTTAGGAGTTAGTTCCACAACCTAGGAATATGACAATCATAGGAACTAAGTGGGTATTTAGAAATAAGTTAGACGAGAACGGTGTTGTTTCTAGAAATAAGGCTATGTTAGTTGCTCAAGGCTATAATCAACAAGAGGGCATCGATTATGATGAAACTTATGCTCTAGTTGCTAAACTTGAGTCTATTAGGCTATTATTAGCTTAGGTTTGTGCCTTAGCTTTTAAACTGTTCCAAATGGATGTAAAAAGTACAATCCTGAACGGTTTTATCAATGAGGAGGTATACGTGGCACAACCTTTGGGATTCATTGATTTCGAAAAACCGGATCATGTTTACAAATTAAAAAAAGCTTTATATGGTCTTAAATAAGCACCCAAATCATGGTATGATAGATTAAAAGCTTTCCTTATTAAACATGAATATAAAATAGGAATGGTAGATAACACTCTTTTTACTAAGAAGAAAAGTTTAAATCTCATCATTGTTCAAATATATGTCGATGACATTATATTCGGTTTGACTTGTCAAGACATGTGTGATGAATTTGCCAAAATCATGCATGACGAGTTTGAGATGAGCATGATGGGTGAACTTAACTTCTTCCTTAGATTACAAATAAAACAAATGGAAGATGGTATCTTCTTTAATCAATCTAAGTATATTAAAGAAATGCTTAAGAAATTTGGTCTAGAAGATTCTAAACCAATGAAAACCCCCATGTCCTCCGATACTAAACTCATGAAAGATGAAGAGTGTGAGTCGGTAGATAGTACCAAGTATCGAGGCATGATAGGTAGTTTATTATACCTAACGGCAAGTAGGCCCGATATCATGTTTAGTGTCTGCCTTTGTGCCCGCTTCCAAGAGGCTCCTAAAACCTCTCACCTTGAAGCGGTTAAGCGTATCTTCCGATACATTAAAGGCACTACGCACTTAGGATTATGGTATCCTAAGGGGACCGGCATAGAAACCGTAGTATATGCCGACTCTGATCATGCGGGAGATTATGTGGATCGAAAGAGCACTAGCGGTATTTGTACGTTCGTGGGATGTTGTTTGACATCTTGGTTCTCGAAGAAACAAACCGCTCTTGCTATATCCACTACCGAAGCCGAATACGTAAGCGCCGGAAAGGCATGTCAACAAGCACTATGGATGAAACAAGCTCTCATCGACTACGACGTACGACTCGACGACGTTCCCATCATGTGTGATAACAAAGGCGCGATTGACCTTAGCAAAAACCCGGTGCAACATTCTCGTACCAAACACATCAAAATTCGTCACCACTTTCTTCGTGATAATGTCCAGAAAGGACATATCTCAATCGAAAAAGTGCCGTCTGTCGACAACATCGCCGACATTCTTACTAAACCCCTTAAACGTGAATCGTTTAACTATCTACGTCTTGGTTTAGGAATGATGGAACACATTCCATAAATCATATTAGTCCGCTTCTCCTTCTTCTGTCTCAATTCTAGTCCGTGTTCCATTCCGTGTCGTGACAACTTGAATACTTCATCCGAAGTACTTTAAGCATTTTTAATTCGCGAAATGCAAATTAAGATGTCACTCTTCTTCGTAAAATTTTCGTCAAAAACTGAGTCCAAAACCCTTTACTGAGGGCGGCCCCCATACCATAGGCGGCCCCCAATATATTTGGGACCGCCAGGCATTATGGGACCGCCATCAGCAGACTCCCTTATTTTACACTTAGTCAAAAAAAATTCAAACCACAAAAACAAACACCCCCCTTCGTGCTGCAAGTGACGAACACGATTCAAACAACCCAAAAACTCAAAATCACCCATCAAAACACAAATTGAAGATAAAATCAACACTTACAATCATTCACAACATCTTAAAGATCATCAATTGTAAGTCATTTCATCTATTTTCTTTCAATTTGAGTCTAGGGTTCATGATGAACACCAAAAATTGAAATTGGGGATTTTCGATTTTTCTTTCAATTTCTTACAATTAGGACTACTAGAATACAATGTATAACTGGTATGCTTCCCATAGACATAGGATTTGCATATATTAGTGAGCTTGTAGAAAAATTGATTTTGAACCAAAACCCTAATTTTATTTTTAAATCATTCACGTTAGGAACATAATAAAATTGTTGTTATGCATTGTTAATACAACCTAAAAACATTTTCAAACACATGCATAATGATCTCATGAACAAATTTCAAGATACATAATTCATATGTATTTTTTGACTTGTTTGGATAAGAAAAAACAAATTAAGGAGCTTTTGGGTTAACTCTTAGGATTTTATGTTTAAATCGAGTTAATCGTTACTCCACATTTGTTACATTTAGGCACACACTAGAAACAATGCTCATGACATATTACAAGTAAAAAGTAATAAAATATGATTTCATTTTCTTTTAAGAAATCATGCCTCGCAAATCTTCTGAAGATTACAAAAATACAAGACACTATATCCTTAAAATTTCACATGAATTCCATTTTCCAATAAAAGAAAAACTAAGAAACCTTGAAGAACGTTACATTCACGAGGGTCGGGCGGTTTTTGATAACTTTACGGATCTAAACTATGTTCGGTCTTTGTTTCATTTTGTCGAGTTTGAGTGTCTCCTTGAAATCAATGAACAAGCGTGTCCTCATTTTATTCTTGAGTTTTACAGTCAGTGTTGATTGAGTTATTCCGACGAAGGTCAAATGTTTGTTGAATTTGTTATTCAAAATCAATACTTTTCTCTTTCTCTTGAAGACTTTGCTCAAATTCTTAGAATACCTTGTGAGGGTGCGTGTGTCTTTAGTGACACATGATCACTTGATGAGTTGGTATATGGTGCCCCTTCGGAAGGCCCATATCAAACCAACCTCCCTTCTCCTGATGATATCATCTCGTATATTCGAGAAGATCGAGAAGGTCAAGTCACCCGCATCTGTCATCAAGAAGAAGTTGAGGTTCAAGATTATTAAATTCTTACTCGTGAAATTGTGTCAACTTTGAAACCTTTGGAAGAAATAATTCGGGAAAATGTTTTCTGTTTGGGGGGTAATCGAGACCACATTCTCGCATGTCTTTGTTACATGCTTTATTGTATTGCAAACTCTGAAAAAATCAATCTTGCCTATTTCATGGCAAAAATAATGGAGTGGGTTACTAAGCAAGCTAGGTTAATTCTACCCTATGGTATGCTATTAACCCGCTTGTTTGATTTCATCATTGGTGAAAATCCCGAATTGCAAAATGAATCTTATGTCTTGTACGATCGTGTCATGAATCCTCTTGCCGCTCAACTAGAGCGAAAACCCAGAAGGGATCGTGGCACGAGAAGAGGTTGTCAATCCACTTCCTCCTCCACCTTCGATCAACCATCCTCATCTCATCTCAATGATGATGATGATGATGATGATGGAAATGACAAAGGGACCTCACGTGTAAGTACCCCTCCCCCTATTCGTTATGTCAATTCGTTAACCAATCAAGTTCCTTAAGTTTTTCAAAACCCACCTAACATTGACCCTCACTTAGAACCATTTTACACCCGCCAAACCAAAATCATCAACCGTCAAGTACAATTACGAGATGAGCAGCGTGGCGGAGTAAGGTCAATCGGAAAAAGTCTTAGAAGGTTGTGGAGAAACATAAGGAAGTGAGTTGTGAGGGAAATTACTTTATGACATTATTATCTATATTATTTACCAATCTATTATGCTTAAGTATTCAAACTTATGCTACTTATTAGTATCTTAGTACGAAGTACGGGCAACATTACTTGCCTTGGATGATCATTCAATTTTATCATCTTAAACCCATGCTTGCATGCACCTTAATACACTTTGGCTATTGTTATATTATGCATGCTTATAAAATTATCAATTTGCCTACATATGATTTCTTGATTGAGCTTAGAATGTTTAGTCTTATAACCTTGATTGTTAAGTATTAGATGATTCATGGTGAACTGGAATTTACTACAAAAGGGAAAAATAGGAAACTGTTTGTATATAGGATTTACAGAAAATCAGGAAAACTGGAAAAATTTCCTGTCTCCAGAGAACGGCCCCCATAACTACTGGGCGCCCCCTAATATATATGGGACCGCCATGTATTTATGGGACCATCATCAGAAGTCATGGAATTTTCACTGTGGCTCTTGATTTTCTGTGCAGTTGACTATTCTTTCTTAGACCCAGCTAAACCTTCTGCATTTTCCTAAACCACTTTTGGAATCCAAAAACTCAACTCTCATGCTTTTCCACTTTGATCTTTTCCTCCCTAATTAAATAAGTCATCCTTCCCACTTCTATCATCATCTTCATCTTCCTCACACCATTCTACCATGAATTCCACCAATGCTTCCTCATCTAACCCTTCCAAGAAAATCAAACTCACCATAATCCCTCCTAGACAACTATTTGTCAACATATCTAGTGATGAAGATATCACCACCACACCTTCTCCTACAACAACTTCTTCATCTCCAACTCCTCCAAATGCACCATCAAAAACCACATCCACTAATCAAACATCATCAAGTCAAGAGAACACATCTTCTTCCTTTCACTCAAAACTTCAAATTTCACCACCATCTTCACATGAACCAACTTCTCCTCATCACTTGAACCCTTTGCTTGACAACATTTCGGATGTTCCTCCTAGACCTCTAAACCCTCAACCACTTCAAAGTCATCCTTCTTTGGATATCACACTCTCTTTGTCACCAATCACTCCTCTTGATCACATTCATGACACTCCATCACCACCATCTCCACCACAACCTCAACCACCTATCATGGGCACTATCATGACTTTCCATGGGGCAACTTGCATTGTGTTCTCACAACCGAAACCTTTTCTTCACCCTAAGAGATGAGATGAACATCATGTTTGCTCATCTTGAATATCTTCTCACTACCGCAATCACCTCATACTTTCCACCTACACCTTGAAAAATCTCTAAATGTTTTCATAAACGTGTCACCCCAAACCTTTTGCTCAAAAAGTCATTCTCTATGAATCATGAATCATTTAAGACTTATGTAGTATAATTTCTCTTTATCTTGTATTGGCTCTAGTTTTATTTTATGTTGAATGTATTAATTGAATGTGCTAATGTATGAGTTTCTTATTAGTGGAATGAAACTCTTCTTTTGAATTAAATATAATGTGTTAACTTGAAAGATATTTGTCTTGCACTTGTACCTCTAACTTTGTTTTGTAGCAAAAGCAATTTTCATAAGATCGATCCCTTGGTGCCCCGAACAAAGGGGAGCACACATCAAGGGGGAGTCTTGATATCGTCGATTTCTTTCTTCTTTCAACAACTCGACGATCATTCTTTTTGAATTCGACAAAAAGGGGGAGAAATGGAACATAACTCATTTAATAATTTGAAATCTTTAATTTTAATTAAAATGAGTTTATATTTTGTCATCATCAAAAGGGGGAGATTGTTAATACAAATAATGTCTAAAAATGTTATTTATATTTTTCGACCTCTCAACGTTTTGATAATAACAAAATGTAAAAACGTTTACGATAAAATTAAACGTTTACAAATTATTAATCGTAAAATTCCATTTCTAAGATTAGTGATCACTTAAGGTATGAACAAACAAATCATTAAACATGATTAGTGATCAAGAAAATATTTTTCTCTCATCCATTACATTTTTACAAAAGATTTTCACAAAATTAATTATAAGAATATTTTCTAATTAAAAAAAAGGTTTATTAAAAACTTAAAATTTGAAATTCAAAATTTCTCTCCAAAACAGAAGTTTCTACACCAGATACAACCTTCCCCACAAAAAGACTAAAAAGGGAGCGGAGTCTAGGTGGCGGCCCCCTTATAGGCCTGGCGGCCCCGTTATATATATGGGACCGCCGGGACCGCCACCAGTTACCGTTGTTTTTTCCTGTCTATAAATACTGGTCCACCCCTTGCTGAAAATCATTCCTCTTTGCATGAAATTTTTCAGTTTATTCTTTCTTTCTTTAAAACTTATTTCTCTCACTAAAACTCTTGATCACTAACATAGTTAGATCTTGTTTCAAGTGATCTAGTCTCTTCTTCTCATCTCTTCCTTCTCATTCAAGTGCAAGAGAAGAACACTCATATTCATCAAGAAACGAAATGTTAATTAGTGATCTCTTCTATTTTCTTCTAAGTACCAAACCTCTATTGTATTTATCTTGTGTATTTGTGTGATTCGAATATTATGTAGATTCGATAGTATAGATCTTGTGAGTGTGTATATCTTGTGAAGTGGTAGATTGGTTCTAGCTAAGATTAGGACTCCACATTTAGCTAAGTGTCGAAAAATAACGTAAGCGACGTGTAAACGGTTTTCTCCGCCTAAAGGGAGCTTGTTGACATAGTGAAATCTCGAGTCGGGTACTCGGGGAGTGGAGTAGGACGAAGAGGTGCTTCGTAGCTGAACCACTATAAAATCTTGGTGTTTTGGTTTGGTTGTTTCTTTCCTTATCTCTTTACTTTATTATTGTCGTTATCTAATTTTAGTTTAGATAGTTATTGCTTGTTCATATTTTGAATTGGTTAAACATATAACTCAGATCTAAACATTTTTGAAAGTAAATTTTTTAAAACGTAAAATAAACGTGTAAACTTTTCAACCCCCTTCTAGTTTTTACAGATTTAACCAGTTATCGCACTTTTCTTCTCCATTATTAAGCAAACCAGGGGAGTACTAGTTTCTTTTACTTGTTTTCTTTTCCCTTTATTCGTTTAGACAGGTAATTTTAAAGAACATTAAGGACAATGTTCAACTTAAGTGTAGAGGGAAATAAGCCTTAGAAACTATTCCTTCAATTTCCATTTGCGTTGTCCTTAAAATGATGGGTAATATATAGAAACATAACGTAAAAGGTAATTTTAACCAAAATTAATTTTTTTTATGACACATACCGACGAAAACCGAGTATTAATAGCGTCTCATGGATAGGAATTTATATGACTAGCACAAAAAAACCCTCAAAATTTCACCCCAAAAAATATGAGGTTCGCCTTTAGATCTATAGGAATTCGGGTATCCATTTTTGATACCCAAGATAGTTTATACCTTTAGCTTGTTCGAGTTAAGGTTCGAATGCAGTCATATGTGTCTGTTCCGTCGTTACGAATATGTACGTATGGTCTTTGTTTCCTTTTTTGGAACATTGGTATCGGTATTAAATTATATGAGTGTACCGATAGTATATTAAATTCTAGAACTTGTTTTTGTGATGCATGTTGGACGTTAATTGCATAAGTCTTGTTGGACAAAGTAATAAACGCAAAGCTTAAGGGCTGAACTCGTTAGATAGATAGTTAGTAACCGAAAGGTAGTTATTGGCGGTTACAGAAGTTAGTTATTCGGTTAGAAGTAGTTATAAAGTTAGTTATGGTGGTTACACCTGTTCATGAAAAGTCACGATGGTTCGGTGGCTATATATACGATGTACATGTAATGTTTTTAGTGTGTCTCATACAACAATGTAACAGATTATGTTGTTAGTAAATAATGAATCAATTCTTGTCAATCTTGTGCTTGTTGATTGTGCCAAAACCTGTGCGTGCAACGATTCTACAGTGGTTTTATCGAATCAAGTTTTTGGCGCCGTTGTCGAGGAGAGTTGTACGATTTTCACGTTTTGTTTCGAAGTGAATGCCTTGAAATTCCGTTCTTTTTGAAATTTAATGTTCGGTACTTATAAAAAAAAAATCTATTTCTATTTTATTTTATTTTATATTTAAAAAATACCAAAAATATTTTCATTTTATTTTTCAATAAAAAATCCAAAAATATTTTTTCTTATTATATATTCTATTAAAAATACCAAAAATATATTTTTTTTTTTTCTATCTTATAAAAAAATCCAAATATATATTTTTCATTTCTATTTTATATTTCCTTTCATATATTATATATATATATATATTTATGAAGAAGAGTAGTGAGAGAGGGGGTGAGGGGGGGGGGTATGTATATATATATTATAAATATGTAATATTAATATATAGTATAGGAGTATGAGTGTGGAGTAGGGGGTGAAGATAATAGATATAAAGAATTACAAAGACATACTAAAAATTCTAAACTACACAAAGCATAAATGAAAACCAAATCTTCCATTTTTACATTGGTGCATGAGCACACAATCGAGCCAAAATCAAGTTACATTTTCCCAATCCCGAAAAAGGTTATAATTTTTGGTCGAGGTAAAAGAAGCCTGATGCCGATAAACTTTTTCATGATCATATACGTAGGAGAGTACAAGAACGGCTGAAGAAGACGTCCCTAATGGCTGACAGTTTGTGACCGGATTGAAAGAGCCTACTCTAGGTATTGAAGATGCTATCGTTGTTCCAGCTGTTCTAGCAAATGAATTTGAACTAAAAATCGAGTTACTTGATTTCATAAGTAACAATCCTTTCTTTGGTCTTGAAAATGATGATCCTCATTCACACATCAATAGATTTTACCAAATAACCCGAACTTTCAAAATAAACCAAGTGCCTCATGATGTGGTGAAGTTGATCTTATTCCCATTTTCACTTAAAAGAGCAGCCGAGACATGGCTTGAGAATGAACCTCCTTGTTCCATTACAACTTGGGATGATTTAGTATCAAAGTTCTTAAATTGATTTTATCCTCATTCTAAAACAAGAGAGTTCAGAAAAGAAATCACGAACTTTCAACAAGTTTTCGATGAGACTTTTACAGAAGCTTGGGAAAGATTCAAAGATTTATTAAGGAAATGTCCTCATCACGGATTTTCACTTCTTCACCAAATAGATTTTTTCTATAACGGGTTGTTTCAATCTGATCAAGATTCTCTCAATTCCGCAGTGGGTGGAAATCTGATGACAAGAAATGCTCAAGAAGCTTTTACCACTATTGAAAATAAAGCTAAAGTTCGAACTTGTAGAAATAAACCTCAAGTTTCGAGTAGTGGTGGTACCTCAACTCAAATTGATGCCATTACCACTCTTACTAAACAAGTCGAAGCTCTTGAGTATCATATTGCTAGCATGCGAGAAACTTATGACCAAAATCAAGAAGCTCCGATTCAATTAATGCAAAATCAAATGGGTCAACTGGAAGAAGCTTTTCAAGAGAGGCCATTAGGTGTGCTACCGAGCAACACCGAAACATACCCACGAAAAGAACGTAAAGCGGTTACTACTATGAGTGGTTTGACATTGGATGGATTTTTTATTCATCATTCTAATTTTCTCGTTTATCAAGATGAGGAACTTGAACCGGAGACCATAATGGAAGTGGTGGAAATTGCTAGCTCTCAGAGCACAACACTTGTCCCACCTCCGGAAACTCCACCATTGTCCGCACCAAAACCAAAGAAAAACCTCGAGCCTATTCCTCATCAGCCATTGATTCCATATCCATCTCGGCTTCAAGAAGAAAAAATTCAAGCTTTATAGAATCCTACGGGACGTGCCGACCATTTCGTTTATAGAATTGATATTGTTGATTCTTTGTGCGATAAATTTCCTATTGAAAACAATTCTTTGAGTGGCAATCCCACTCCCTCTTATGATTCTGTGGTCGAGTCTCCCTCCCCATCTCCTATTCCTTACGGGATAGTAACTCTCTCGTGGAGAAGACCGACACCTTTCTTTCTCATATTGATGATTCTTTTCCTGAATATGAAACATATTGCTTTGATATGGAAGAGAAGAGTAGTGGCAGTACCACTACTCATTCTGATTATTCTCTTTCGGATTATGATGCATTCTATTTTGATGACGATCATATTGAAGAGAAGAGTAGTGGCAGTACCACTACTCATTCTGATATTTCTCTTCCTGAATATGATTCGTTTATCTTTGATCTTTCGATTGATCCATTTCCTCCTGCCGATAGGAGTGTTTCTCATCATGAGGAGTTCGCCGATGAACTCGCTCACATCATATCTCCACCGGAGTATGACCGTTTTTACTTTGATCTTGAGATCGTTCCAGGAGATTTTACTAGAGTGTTGAAGGAAAATATATCTGGAACATCAACTAAAGATTTTACAATTTATGAGCTTAATGATTTTCCTCTCCTCTTATCTGATTGTGACTCTATTTTTTCTAAAGAATTTTCTGAGATCGGTCTTTTAGTCTCACTTCCTTTCGGGAATAAAGACAAAGTTTTTGATCTCGGAATATTCATTTTCAAAAGAGTCCAATCTTATAGTTTTCATATTCTTTCACTGGACGATTTTTCTACTATCTCATTCGTCAGTGATTCTATTCTTCTGACTAATCCTTCTGAGATCTAAACTTTTCTATCATTTCCTTCTGAAAATAAAGACAAAGTTTTCGATCCCGGGATCCTCCTAAATAATGGAATTTTCTCTTTTATGAGAAAATCTCCACATCTACTGATTGATAATTTGATGATCGATAACTGTCATATTTTGAGTGAAATTTCTTGGAAGATTGTATCTTTCTGGTCATTTTCACCCCCAAGACAACGATAAAAAAATTGGGAAGCAAGCCTAGAGACTCGCACAAAAAAATAAAGCGCTTCTCGGGAGCAAACTGTGTCTTATCTTCTTTCTATTTTCCTTAATAAATAAATGGATTATATAGCTTAGTGGGGGGGGGTGCTTCTTTCTTTTGTTTGGTGTTACCGATTAGTTTGCAGTGTAGGTAATGTCCGGCGAAAGAACGTGAAGACCCGTCTGTTTTCCAATCTCCCAATCACTCGGTCTCTGATCATTTCATGTTTATATAATGGAAAATCCTTTAATTCCGATCATAAATAGCTTAATATTGTTTTCCCTTTCACACATGAATTTATGCATTTTACCTTTTCGGTTCCTAAGTGTGGGGTTAAACCTGACATTTTTTTGAACATTGATGCCGAGAGTTTTGCCGGATTCAAAGTGTGGGGAATTCCTGTCGAAATTTGATCCATAACTGTTTGGCGTGTCTGTGTTCCCTCACAACCCCGTTTTGACCTTAGTTTTTGGTTATTATTATAAAATAAAAACTCTTAGTGTATGGTTAGAATATGTGAAGAATAGGCCCGTAAACTAGGGATATTTGACTTGATCGAGTTTTATACACTCTAGTGTTTTCCCTTTTAGCTTCGAACTAAGCTTTGCTAAACTTTAAAATTTTGCAAAGAACAAAAAAAGAATAGAGTTATAAGATATAAGTTAGAATGCTAAGCGTAGGAGTAGGTGGATTCTTCAGCTCATTAGAGTTAATTGTGGCTTTTGCTCCACCAGCTTATAAACGTTATTAATTGTAAATAAAAAAAGTTCATTGGTTTTACAATTCTTAGTTTAGATCCTTCGTAAGATTCCTTCTTTGAAGTAAGGTACACATCGAGGTTTGTTGTCATGTTGTAGGTAAATAGGCTACGGGGGGGGGTTTTCATTGTCTGTTAGGACTCCCCGATGTCTCAGAAGCTAAAAGACCACAGGACTTGAAATTTGGCTATAAAATAATAATAATAATAATAATAATAATAATGTAATAAACTAAAGCCGAAATAAGATCACTGTTTCTTGTCGGTTAGGACGCCCGATGTTGCAGTCGTTTAAAGGGTGGAAGTAATAATAATAATAATAATAATAATCTGAGACTGATAAAAGTTTACTGGCTCTGTCGGTTAGGACGCCTGATGTGTCAGTCTTCAAAAAGGTCGAGAAAATTACCGAGGTCGAAATAAGACTATTGGCTATGTCGGTTAGGACACCCGATGTGTCAGTTGTTTAAAGGACCGAGGGATAATAATGTTGCAATAATAAAGCCAAATTTCGACTTCGGGATTATCTAAATAAAGCCTCTGTCTCTGGACTCGTAGTTGAGTTGTTTCGGATGAAATAAAAAGGATAACTCCTAAATTATGCGAAATTAGAACCTTAATGTGGACCTTTTTCTCACCATATCGCCTCTTTAGGAAAGGATTTCAAACTAATTATGGTCTAAACCGGGCACCTTTATGATAATAAGGACATAATTTATTTGTCACCAATAATAATAAGAATAATAATAATAAAATCCTTAGAGGATTTAGGAATAAGGGAGCGAAAAGTAACCGCGTTTACACAATTAGCATTTATGAGTAGTGTTAGCATCTAATCTTGTATTTGTCTGTGAATTTATTTTAAGCTTAGTTTGGGGATTGTAAAAAGTCGAGGATGACGAACGCCCTTTCTTAAAGCTTTTTAAATAAATTGTATTAGAATTTTATACTTACCATTTTTAATGAATAAGTGGTTAAAACGTGGGCGCTTTCGAAATGAATGATTTTTTGAACCTTATTAATGGACCTTTTCTGTTCTTGTTTGATTGTGAGGGGTCATAAATTAAGGGGGTTTTAATTATTTATTTCCGGGCGTGTTTTATAAGCATTGCGTGTGGGACCAGCAATGCATAAGTGTGGGGGAATTTGATGTGTGCTTAAACACACATCATTTGTACCCCGGAAAACACATTAAAACGGACTAAAACACTAAAATATGAGTAATTATCTTGCAAATATGTTTGTATTGTGTTTTTATGTCTTACAGGTACAAAGGATTGAAAACAAAGCAAAAATGGTAATTTTTCAGGTGACTTTTGACGACGTTTTTACGTTTATCGAGGTTCAAACGAAGTCGTTAATATTCCACGATCACACCATTGGAAAGAGCACGAAATTACGAGTCTATCGGTACCTTACTTGACCCCCGAACCTTTCTTATTTGAACCCTTTCGCGCCATTTTTGAACCTTTATTAATTACATGAACCATGCCAATTTAAAAAAGGGATAAAAGGAATATTTTAATATAGTAAATACGAAACTCTGCCCTAGAGCAGTTGGTTTCGTTTGGTTGGTTAAAACCATAACCCCAAGGTCCAGGGTTCGAATCTACTAGAGGGTTAATATCCCCTCTGCCACGTCAGCAGCTGATGTGGCTGCCACGTGGGCAAGTGGGACCTAGTCAGCTGATGTGGCACTGCCACGTGGGATGACATAGGACCTAAATGCTTACGTGGCAGCTGACGTAGCAACCTGACCCATATCTAATGGAAGTGAATACGCCGTATCCAATGGAAGTGGATACGCCGTATTCAGTTATCGACTAGAACAGTGTATTAGCAAAACAATTAAATTAAACACTCAAATATACATGCAAACAATTAAACTAACAAACATACAAAATATACAGAATATACAAGAATATACACTAATCTAATTAACACTACTCCTAAGGGTTAGATCTAATCTAATGCTAAAAACCAAAACATAAAATAAAAATCAAGATTCATTTTCACTTCCCGGCAACGGCGCCAAAAACTTGATGTGTCGTTGTGTGGTGTTTATTTATGATACTTCAAGTTTTAAATTTATATTTTGCCGACTTAACCAAAAACAACACTTTAACGACCAGTGTACCCGGTTGGTGGTAGATTCGTGATAAGTAGGGTGTCGAACACTTGAAGCGAGGTTAAATCTCAATTTATTTATATTTTGGTTATCTAATCTATGTTAATTCTAATCTAAGTCAAACCTATGCTAATCCTATGTTAGTTCTAATCCTAATTCTAACAGGTAAAAGGGGGGTTTCAGCCTGAGAGACTGGCAATGGTTTGTTTGGTGACTACAATCAATTCAAGACACTTTAACCCACACAAGCAAATTAACAGAAGATAAAAGAGCGGTTGAGCCTTATGATAAAAAACTGTATTAGCCATCATTAATCCGATTAGAAGTAGGTTTGTTTATTCAGTGCAATGATTACTTATCTCGAAGAGGCATATTGGTATGTGTTTAAATACACATACCTTTTACCTAATAAAACGAGCTAAAAAGACCAATAATGAACGAAAATGTCACAAAAATACATTGTATTCGTGTGTATTGTAAATTGTGTCTTGCAGGTACGGATATTCAATAAAAGGACAAAAATAAAGCCAAAACGGACAAAGCCGAGCACGGGAATAGAATGAGCACAAAAAAACGAGGTTGAAGGCGTACCCATATTTTACGGACCAACCCGGGCCTATTTATTGGGCCGGGTCAGCCCATTAATATGTATTTATACTTAAAAAGCCCAAAACATTAAACCTTTAAAACCTTTATCATATTTCCAGCCCAAAACTATTTACCCCTTTATATCTGGCCTAACATATTTATAAGCCCAAGTCAACCCCCCAATACCCAGTCAAAGGTCAAAATCATATAAACGGGTCAAAACACTATTCACCGTCTCTTTTTCCCTCCATCGTTTTCACCTGCAACTCACACCAGGGTAAATCCCCACTCACTTAACCCACTCTTACCCCACCTTCTAGAAACCTTATCCCTGACACGCCTGACAATAGTATGACACGTTGGTAATCCCAACACGTATGATTGGTCAAGAAACGTGGCACTCAAATCAAGGGTTCATAATGATTGCGTGGGAATTAGTCATGATTGGATGGACGAGATTGAAGCTCAGGACGCTCCTATGGTTCTGGATCCTTCTCCTCAGCACTATATAAAGAGACCTCCTCACACAAGCTCAAGGCGTCTAGTTTTTTAGCTTATTTTAGCTTTCAACAGCTTATTGTAGTTTTTAGTTTATTTGTCAATCATTTGTAATCAAAAAGCTTTGTAACCTTGTTCCTTATTAATAAAATTAAAGTTTCCATTATATTGATTTCTAATTCTGTTTTTACCTTACTGCAATATGGTTTAATATGAATGTAGGAATCAAATAATAAGCTCTGATAAGCTTTTAGTAACTAATAAACTAACTTTCACCTAGTTAAGCCTTTAAAAGCTTAACTAGATCAGTAAATAACCAAATACTCACCCTAAATCACCTCAGCTTTGAATGGATGATAAGCCAATTCGGGATGGCTTATGGACAATACCAGCTTGTTAAAAACAAGCTGGAGCTTGTAGATCAGCTCCTTGAGAGCTTGTTTGTCCATGTTTAGCTGGGACAAAGGTACTTTTCTCTTTTCTAATTTTAGCGTAAATCTGCTTATTGCTTATCTAGTGCTTATTAACTGTTTAGAACTACTTATCTATGCTTATTATTGTCTTTTATTGGTAGTTAATGCTATTTGTTAGTTTATATCTTATTGGTTTAAACTTTTCATTAAAACTGTTAAGAAAAAGCCAAAAAGATGCTTATTGTTCTAGCTTATTAGTTAGTGATAATTTGTGGTTAAATTGTGCTTATTTGAACTTAATCTCATATGATCTTATTGTGTTTTAGCTTTTTATAACTTGTGATAAACTAATTTAAGCCTAAAAATGAGTTTCATGCTTGTTAAGGGGTGTTTGGCACAAGCAGTACTAACCTAGGTTAGTACTGTTTGATTGCCTTGTATCCTTTATAAGTTTGATAAGCTCAAACTTAGCTTATTAGTTAGCTTTTATAAGTTTTTGAAGGTTAAAACCTCTTTTTAAAGTTTTATATGTCTAAGTCTTAATCTGTGTGTTTTTAAGCTTGTCATACCAGCTTATTTGATTTGATTTTGAATAGGTGCTTGTAGGTGTTGAATTATGCTAGCTTATGATCCTTAATGCAGTAGAATATAGTTAGATAGTGTGTGCAATTGTCCTTTGGTTAAAATCAATATCTGTCATAGTTCTCAAAGTGTATTTTCAAAGTTCCAGCTGCCAGTTTTCAATGGCAAAAATTAGATAAGTTTGAGCTTGATTTGAGGTCTGAAATTGACAAAATAAGTTCATTAGGGTATAAGATTAATCTGTTTTAGCTTATTTTTACATTTAGAAATCATTTTCTATCTTAAATTTAAGCCTGCAGTAGCCCTTTTTGTCTTTCATAAAACTTTAAAAAATCCAAAAACATAGTATTTAGCTAAAACTGTCTTTTTCAATTACAATTTTATAGCTTAATCAGTGTTCCAAAGTGCTTAAATTTTGCTTATTCTTATAGCTTATAGGACAAAATTAATCTGTTTTTAGGTTTGGTGGTCTAGCTTGTTGATTTAATAGCTTAAAAGTGCCGTCTAAGGCTGTTGTGATAACAGATTTAGCAAAAAGCTAATTTGGATTTCTGAACTTATGACTTGTTGGAATTGCTTATTCTAGGTTTAGAATTGCTCATTAAGTTTGCTTTAAGGTCTTCGTAGCTTATTAGGGCTAAGTTTAAGATTATAGAAGCTTTTGTGCATAATCAGTTAAGAAGTTAAGCTTTTGAGGTTTTGAGTAATTCTGTCAGCTTTAAGCCAGCTTATTCCTGGCTTATTAGTTGTTTTCAGAAAAAGTTCCTTTTCAAAAAGTGCTTATTTTAGTGGTAAGAAGCCTTTCAAAAAAAGAAATTTTCAAAAATAAAAACATTAGGAGTATAGGGAACCCCAGGCTCGAACCTAGGACCTCAACCTTAACCCCCAACGTTTTAACACCAACACCTGCTACCACACTGCCCTTGGGACTTTTTCAAACATGTTTTGCAAAATTAATTACTTATAGTCATTTTAGTGTTGTGCTTATACGAGCTTATTCGCTTATTTACTGCTTATTCTTTCAGCAAATTTTCTAGTTTTCAATTTTCTTAGAATCTACATAGTCTAAAGTATTTTTCATAAATTTTCCAGATTTTTATAAATTAGTTTAGTATTTTTAATTAATTTTCTAGAGTAAAATAGTTTTTAATTCATAATAAATAAAATAAAAATCAAAAAAATATAATTCTTTTTCTGAAAATTATTTTTAGTCATTTAGGACTTTTAGAAATTAAATTTGCATTTTTAGGGCTTAATTTTGATTTACTTGCTTAATTGTCGCGTTTTTTATATTCCCGTTAACGTTTTTAGTCTTAATCCTTAGTTGCCTTAATTGCTTGCTTGCCTTTATTTGTTTTTGCATTTATATTTGTAGAAATAGAAAACCAAATCAAAATCTTTAAAATTATTCAAATTACGCGATCACGAACTTAACCGATTCTCAATTCACGTTTCGTCGAGGAAACGACCCGGGAGGTTTTGAACTTTACTTTGGTCAAAAGTAACTTTCTTGAACCTTTTGGAATACTTATACTATATACTATAATTGATCCCGACCTTATACATTCTTACGGGTGTGTTTGGAACGAATCACATATCATTCTTAGACTTAGGCGGGACTTCATCCTCAGACCTAGACACATTAATTCTGTCACAATTAAAGCATCCACATAAAGCATCCTTATTACTTGATTATAATCTATCTTAGGTATTAAAGCAATGGTGATCTTGTTAAACCCTAGCTCATAGAGACTTTACCCACTTACTGCTTAAAGGCAATTTATACACTAGTAGTCCACTTGTCCAACTATCCAATGGAATCAGAACATTACTTGTTGAATTATCTAGATTCACCTACTAGTCAACATGTTCAATAAACCAAAGGCAGTTTCCGTTAACTAGTTAAGCCATAAGCGTATCCTTAGCATGATTTTAGAAGGACAATACTTGTGATCCTATGATTCTAGATGTATAGATCACTATATGGAGAGCTATCCCGACATCTAGATTACTTGGTCCGTATCACTAGATCCAGTTGAATGATAGGTCGCATACAAAAGCACGTAAACAAGTATAAATTGGTAAACATAAACAAGCATACAACGATAAATTAAGCAATTGAGATATAAACAAAACCAATCATTCAGATCTTTATAATAATGGCTAATACCCGAAGGTATTAGCCTTCAAACATCATAATTAATACAAGAGTAATTGTTTTAGCCAAGGTAAACTAACTGAGTTAACGAATGATACCAAAAACTGAACGATTACAAAAGTATAAGAAATTACACATTGTCTTCTATGGATTGGAATGCGTTGCAAGACCTCTTCTGCTCTTTTTCTCCTCTGAAAATTGACTTTTGTGGTTTAGGTATCGAGAATATGATTTAGCACACTTAAAACTCGTTTTTTGAGTTTTGTATTTATAGGGTCTGGAAGTCGGTTCAATACGGCGTATCCAAAGGATTGGATACGGCGTATTGGAGTTTCTTAAAGTAGGGACCACGCTTGATATCTTCCAGAATATTCACATACTATACATTGAATACGGCGTATTGACTTCTTCTGGATACAGCGTATTGAGCTTCATTCCTTTGTGGTCTTTGGTGAGTGCAGGCACGGATACGCCGTATCTTCCTTGATGGATATGGCGTATTGGTCTTCAGAATAGTAATCTTCAATATATCTTCATTTAAGCTCCAGAATGCGCGCCTTTTGCTAATATTCACCAAGTACTCCATAATTACTGCATTTCTCAAATATAAACGATTAAGTAACAATTCTTTGCAATTATTATATAAAATGGGTTAAATACATGGGATAAATGATGCTATAAAATAGACGTTATTTGATGTCATCAAATATCTCTTCCAAATATTCCCCCCATTGAATCTACTTGTACCTCAGTTAGCCTTTAGAAGTCTATAAAAATGTATCCCTAAGGATATTTTCCGTTAAAGCATTTATTTGATCTATTACAAGTACACAACCAAACACCTCACGAAATAGGAAGATGAAAACACTCAAATCACTCAACTAATCTATGTGGTGACATGTAACTAATTCGCTTAATTGCTCGGTCGTGACGAGTATTCTATCATAAGCTTGGCAAGGATACACATCTCCACCGCTAAAGCTAAGGAGTAACAAGTTTATAAAGGTAAATATGGGTTTTTAAGATAAGGCTTAGGGTTGATCATTCTACAATCTTTTTACCAAAGTCCACATCCAACAACGCAGCTGAGCACACATACTTGGATGTAACGTCTGAATAGAATTGTGTGTTCGATAATCATCATTCCGTAATTTTACCAACGATTAACCAACGATTAGGATGAAGAATGATATAGGGTAGGGATCTTCTAACTTTCACCAATAGTAATAAACCAACAAGGCAGCTGAGACATGCATACATGGCCGTAATGACGGAATAGACATGCACGCTCGATCACATCCTCATTCGTGTAAAACCCATGGTTAATGATTAGGAAAGGGAATTAAATTTTTGTTAAATAAAAATTATGAAACAAATAGATTAAGTCTAAAATACAAGTTGCTAGACACTTTTTCCTAACCGTTACCATGATGAAGACACAACAATTTACAACGTCTTGATCATAGATTAAAAACAACAACCAAAGTTGGCGTTCCTATAACGGTCAAAATTAATCTGTTTTTAGGTTTGGTGGTCTTGATCATAGATTAAAAATCCAAAAATATAGTATTTAGCTAAAACTGTCTTTTTCAATTACAATTTTATAGCTTAATCAGTGTTCCAAAGTGCTTAAATTTTGCTTATTCTTATAGCTTATAGGAAAAAATTAATCTGTTTTTAGGTTTGGTGGTCTAGCTTGTTGATTTAATAGCTTAAAATTTAGCTTAAAAGTGCCTTCCAAGGCTATTGTGATAACAGATTTAGCAAAAAGCTAATTCAGATTTCTGAACTTATGGCCTGGTGGAATTGATTATTCTAGGTTCAGATTTGCTTATTAAGTTTGCTTTAAGGTCTTTGTAGCTTATTAGGGCTATGTTTGAGCTTATAGAAGCTTTTGTGCATAATCAGTTAAGCATCTAAGTTTTTGAGCCTTTAAGTGCAATCTGTCACTTTAAGCCAGCTTATTCCTGGCTTATTAGTTGTTTTTAAAAAAAGTTCCTTTTCAAAAAGTGCTTATTTTAGTGGTAAGAAGCCTTTCAAAAAAGAAATTTTCATAAATAAAAACATTAGGAGTATAGGGAAGCCCCAGGCTCGAACCTGGGACCTCAACCTTAACCCCCAACATTTTATAACACACCCTCCATACCAACTGCCATTGGGACTTCTACTTTTTTCAAACATTTTGCAAATTAATTTGCTTATAGTCATTTTAGTGTTTTGCTTATACGAGCATATTCGCCTATTACTGCTTTATTCCTTTTAGCACAATTTCAGTTTTCAATGTTTCCTAGAATCTACATAAGTCAAAGTATTTTTCATAAATTTTCCAGATTTTTATAAATTAGTTTATTATTTTTAATTAATTTTCTAGATTAAAATAGTTTTTAATTCATAATAAATAAAATAAAAATCAAAAAAATATAATTCTTTTTCTGAAAATTATTTTTAGTCATTTAGGACTTTTAGAAATTAAATTTGCATTCGTAGGGCTTAAATTTTGATTAATTGTTAATTGTCGCGTTAAATTTATATATCCCGTTAACGTTATTTAGTCTTTAATTCCTTATTGCCTTAATTGGCTATGCTGCCTTTATTTGATTTTGCATTTAATTTGTAGAAATAGAAAACCAAATCAAAATCTTGAATTATTCAAATCACGCGATCACAAACTTAACCGATTCTCAATTCACGCTTCGTCGAGAAAACGACCCGGGAGGTTTTGAACTTACTTTGGTTAAAAGTAGTCTTCTTAAAAACCTTACGGAATACTTATCTTATACTATTATTAATTATATCCTTATATACGTATTTGGAGACGAATCAACTTTTGGCGCCGTTGCCGGGGAAGTGTGTGCAATTATCGTGTTTACGTTTGAAGATTAGTGTTTTGAAGACCCTTCCTCGTGAAGTTATCATTTTATTTTCTTTTATATAAAACTTAAAAAATACAAAAATATTTTATTTTTCTCAATTTATTTTCGTAGATTTATTAGAAAAATCAAAAATACTTTTCCTAAAGTATTTCAAAAATCAAAAAAAATTGAAAAACAACAAAAACAACCGTTGTGTCACTTGTGAAATCGGCTCACCTTTAGATTACAAACTTTAAGAGAGGTTTAAGGAGGGTTGATCCTACGAACTTCGACCCGAAAGAAGAAGGTTTTTAAAACGCTTCGCGCTTACCCGCTCCTCCGCTTCTTTGTGCGTTTTCTAAAGAGCTACCTTACACTTGTTATATTATCGGTTACAAAAATATTTTTCTTTCTCTTAATTTTGTTTTTAGTGTATGCAAACTCACTCTTCTTTAAAATTTGTTGGTGAACCTTCTACGAATCCTACTTCTACAAATCCAAAATGTCGCAATCGTAGACGTTCAAAACAAAGAGTCGAACCGTTCGCTCTTGAAGAGGTTCCCGTAGTTACGATGGCCGATCAACGTACTA
>BQNB010069053.1:0-30118 GCA_026074375.1 Tanacetum coccineum | reverse complement strand
AAGATTACTATTCTCAACACCAATACGCCGTATCCATCAAGAAGATACAGCGTATCTGTGCCTGCACTCACCAAAAGACCACACATGATTAAAGACTAATACGCCGTATCCAAAGGACTCAATACGCCGTATTCAAGATATGGAACTAATATAAAATTCTAGAAGATATCAAACGTGGTCCCTACTTTAAGAAATCCCCAATACGCCGTATCCAACCCCTTGGATACGATGTATTCAACCGACTTCTAGACATTATAAATAGAAAACTCAAAAGCGAGTTTTAAGTGTGCTAAATCATATTCTCGATACCTAAACCACAAAAGTCTATTTTCAGAAGGGAAAAAGAGTAGAAGAGGTCGAGCAACGTAATCCAATCCATAAGAGACATCGTGTAATTCATATACCTTAGTAATCATTCAGTTTTTGGTATCATTCGTTAACTCGGTTAGTATACATTGGCAAAATAATTACTCTTTTATTTATTATGACGTTTGAAGGATAATACCTTCTGGTATTAGCCATTATTATGAAGATTTGAATGTTTGGTATTTGTTTATTATCGATTTCTTGATTTATTGTTATATGCTTGTTTATGTTTATCAATTTATACTTGTTTACGCACTTTTGTATGCGACCTATCATTCAACTGGATCTAGCTAAGTGGATCAAGCGGATCTAGAGTCCGGGATAGCTCTCCATATAGTAATTTATACATCTAGAATGATGATTACACAAATATTGTTCTTCTAAGTCTGTGTCTAGGATACGCTTCGAGCTTAACTAGTTAATTGGATATTGCCGATGGTTTATTGATCGTGTTGACTAGTAGGTGACCTAGATAATTCAACAAATAACGTTCTGATTCCATTGGATAGTTGGACAAGTGGACTACTAGTGTATAAATTGTCATTAAGCGGTAAGTGGGTAAAGTCTCTATGAGCTAGGGTTTAACAAGATCACCATTGCTTTAATCCCTAAGATAGATTATAATCAGCAAATAAGGATGCTTTATGCAGATGCTTTAATTATGACAGAATTATTGTGTCTAGGTCTTAGGATGATGTAACGCCTAAGTCTTAAGAATGATATGCCGCCTCGAGAGAAGAAATCATTGCACTTAATAAACAAACCAACTTTCTAATCGGATTAATAATGGTGAATACAGTTTTCTTACATTTGGCTCGACCGCTCTTTTATCTTTTGTTTATTAGCTTGTGTGGGTTAAAGTGCCTTGAATTGATTCTAGTCACCAACCAAACCGTGCCAGTCTCTTAGACTGAAAACCCCTATTTTCCCGTTAGAATTAGGAACTAGGACTGACATAGGTTTAGAATAGAATAGAATTAACATAGATTAGATAACCAAGATATTAATTGAATCGATAGATTTAACCTCACTTCAAGTGTTCGACACCCTACTTACCACGAAACTACTACCGATCTGGTACACGGCCTGTTAAAGTGTTGTTTTTGGTTTAGTCGACAAAATATAAATTTAAAACTTCAATCAATAAAATATACACCACACAACGACACATCAAGTTTTTGGCGCCGTTACTGGGGAGTGAAAATTAATCTTGATTTTTATTTGATATTTTGGTTTTTAACATTAGATTAAAGCTAACCCTTAGGAGTAGTGTAGTTTAGAGTAATTTGTATTCTTGTTTATTGTGTTTGTGTGATACGACGTATGCAGTCCTCTGAATACGACGTATTGATTATTTAACTGCCTTTATAGTAAGTTTATTTCAGGATGGATGATCCTAACATGACTATGGAAGAATATATCAAGCTTAAAGAAGAAAAAGCTCGTAGGCGTGGTTGGGTGTTTAACTGGCAAACTACTACATATGGGAAGATAAGGGTTGATGATGATCTTCATGACCTTAGCTCTGTTGAAGCTGAATTTCCAGCTATAGTCATTAACGATGCCTTTGCACCTCAGGATGCACTTCAGTGCAAATCTCAAGTAAGTATTCCTGTCAACAATGAAATCGACTTTAGAATATCATTTGATGAATCCGATGATGAGGATTACACAATAATTTGTGACAAAAACTCGTTTTCTTATAAAATGATTTATGTCAACGATTTGAAAATGGATTCAGAAAATGATAATGAAAAAGTCATACCTTCAATTCCATCACCTGAGCCTACGACCATTTATATTGATGATTTAGAGTTCTTTAATGATTTTAAGAATGAATTTCCAGCCATTGTTTATAATGATGCTCAAACGTCTAAATCGGATTTATTAACTGAACCGATCTTAAACCCTCGACATATCGATGAATTTAATTTAAACGACGAAACATCAGTGTCTGAATATGATGAAGAAGAACAAAATATTTTATACTTTAATGATATATTCCCCTTCAACATTATTCGTCTTGATGATTTAAATTCGGAAAAGGACAATGATGATAATGATATCAATATAATACAGTCTTCAGAGGGTAGTAAAATTACACATATGTCAAATGTGCTTATGGATACAAGTTGCGATAAAATTAATAAAATTTTCAATGAGGAAAGCTTTGTCTTGGAACTTAATATGAATATCGTGACTTGGATTTATCTTTTCAACGGGATGCTATTATGCTTTATTATGAATTTGTATGTGCCATTTGGCATTCCGTTTGACCCTAAGCGGTATTATAAGGATGGTAATTGGGCAATAATGTTGCGGAGGCCAAGGTACGTTTTCTTTGCTTTATTTTAGGAAAATTAGTCTCCAAGGATGGATACGGCGTATTAGGGTGAAACCTATATGGCATATCCACTATTTTATTAAAAGTTGACTAAGTTAACAAAATTCGCCAATACGGCGTATTAACCTTACCTCTATACGGCGTATCGTGTTTGGGTATAAAAACCCAATCAATACGCCGGATCTCTTTTTACCATAACTTTTCACCATCACAAACACACAATTTTTTTTTAAAATCCTTGGAAGATCGTTTGTGATTCAATCAAGTACTCGTTTCCTCTTTTAGCTCGATCTATAGGTAATGTATTTCACACCTTTTATCTTTTTCGACTTGATTTGGTTGAATTTAATTAGGGTTAGGATTTGGATTTAATGATATGCCTTAGAACTCTCTTAGGACTTCTTTACCCGACCTGAAGTAGACTAGGAAGATTTGAAAGTTTTGAATGGGTTAAAATGGGTAAAATAGGGGAACCCCCTTTCGTTTTCATATTGCATAATCAATACGGCGTATCCACTCACATGGATACGGCGTATTGACAATTTTTACCCAATTTTAAAACCTCAATACGACATATTCATTAAATTGAATACGACGTATTAATGAGAATGGGATCCTGAATCTTAAAATCCATACGCCGTATTGACAAAAAAATCTATATGGCGTATTGTCATATTGATCCCTATACGGCGTATCCACTTATGAATACGCCGTATCCACTCTTAGTACAGAAGGTTAATAATTTCTATACTCTTGTGCTTTCCTCGTTAAATTTTGCAGATATGGCTCTTCCACCGCGTGAGCAGAGACACCGATTTCTCAGGTACAAGGGGTTAGAGTATTCTGACATAGATATTGTCGATTTTGAGGTGAGATTTTCTAGGATTTATAGGAGAGAGGTGCACAGGGTGCAAGTGTTTGATTTTGGGGTACTGCCAGACATGATGGCTGAGGGATTGAGTGCCGATATTGATGGAGCACCGGGATGATCAGGGAGTTAGTTTGTTTACTAGTCGGGCTTGGAGGCGGCTGTTTGACATTAAGGGGTCGTTGGTTCATGAGCTTATTTTGGAGTTTTTTAGTACGTTTAGGTTTGGACAGGCTATACTAGATTTGGACACACCTGGAGCTCTACAGTTTCAGTTGAGAGGAGCTAGGAGGCGTATGAGCTGGAGAGAGTTTATTTTGGCCCTGGGACTACACACTGATGAGGAGATGCAGACTGCTGGGTTCGGTGCTTACTGGGCCGATAGTTCTAGACAGATCCCTAATAAGGGGGATCTAAGAGATTATTGGATAGGGATCTTATCTGCTGGAGATTTCCTTGGCACAACCCCGTCTTACACCATGATTCGAGATCTTATTCTTAGGTTGTGCCATAGATTGATAGCTTGTAGTATTGCTGGGAGTAGTCAGGCACCTGAGAAGGTGTGACGGATTTGTTCTATTTGAGAGGGATGGACGTTGACTCGGTCAACATTCCTTATTTATTGGCTAGATATTTGAGGTTGTTTGCTACTGGGAGGAAGAGCAGGGCTCATATTTCTGGAGGGTAGTTAGTAGCTAGATTGGCCGAGCATTTTGGGCTCCTGACTGCCAAGATACTTGGAGGATTGACGGTTATTGCCCCTGAGCTTCTGACTATTAATATGGCTGAGCTAGTGAGTCTGCAGATTTGTGCACAGTTTGATGATACTTGGGCTTGGGTGGCCATGGGACCAGAGAGGTAGCCTGAAGCTGCGGCTGGTATCCCTGCAGTCGCTGAGGATGCTCCTACTTCTGATGAGGGTGACCAGGCTGTTCCGACACCCGTGCAGGCACCTCAGCAGCCACCACCACCACCTCCAACTGCTGCTAGGACTATACCTCAGAGATTAGGGAGACTAGAGGAGGATGTGCAGGGACTACGTAGAGATGTTAGGAGCTTACGTGGACTTGTAGAGAGATCGATGACCGATCAGGGGAGATTCTCCACATGGATGATTAGTGGGCTGACATACCAGGAATTCAATGGGACTTTCCGAGGGAGCTCACCTTTAGCATTCCAGAGACGCACTAGGCAGAGGACTGACGGTGCCAGCACCTCCGCAGCACAGCGGGACTCGCAGCAGCCAGACCCATGATCCCTCATATCCTTATCTTTTGTTTATATTTGTACATTTATTATTCATGTTATGATGTATCTAACTATTAAAACATGTTCTTATATTTTGTGTATATATATCATGATATGACGTTTTGATTTGTTTGTGCATGATAGAACAAAGCCTAGCAGTAAGTTCAACACCATAGTTTATGAATACGGAACCAAGCAGGATATTCACACTAAATGCAAGAATAGGAATGAGAGATGATTTCAAATGTGTTGAAGTGAAGAAAATTCTAACTTAAAGACTTCACTATAAATAAAAGTGCTTCCCGGGAGACAACTCGGATTGTTATTTAATTTTGTTATCGAGTCTGTCTTCCTAGAAACCAATACGGCGTATCCGCTTTATACCATACGACGTATTGATTGTCTGGACGTTATCAGTCTTTATTTTATTTCACTTTAAAAAAATATTATTGTCAGATTTTGAATACGGCGTATTCACTAAACTGATACGCCGTATCCACCAGACTAACCCGTATTTAGTTTGTTTAGTTTAGTTTAAATTAACCGTAGGTACCAAGATAAGAATGCACTTGTTTTTCCTATATTTTATACAGGACCTCGAGAAAGAAATATTGACGTATATTGGTGGAGAATTTACAAATCTAGAAATCCTAAAGTGTTGGAGTCTTGAAACTTCAAGGCGGCTGTTCAACACACAATCTTGCTCATAAACGCAACTTAAAGTATCTACCGAGCAAATATCAGGGGAGTTTCTCATTCTAATTCTTTTTAAATTCCCGTATTTAATGTTTTATATATACAACGAGGACGTTGTATAATTCAAGTGGGGGGATGGAATTAGAATGTTTACTTGTCCTAATTTTCACACTAAAATGCTTAAATTATGGTCAAATTTAATTTTTTTTTCAAGCATACTTTTGTGAAATTACATGTTACATAACTCACACACAATAACCCTTGTTAGATATTGTGAGGATTTAGCCTTTCTGTTTCTAAATGTTTACCCAAATTCCACAAAATATGAGTATGTCGGTGATGTTGTAAACTTTAGAACTTGGCTTAGTATATCACTCGAGACCGCAATGATAAGTACTATGGATTTAGATGGAGTAACTTATTTAAATTGGTAAATTTTAGGATTAAACCCAAATCTTCTTTACATGTTGCTTACTAACTAACTACACCGGTTAGTTAACCTCCCATTTAAACCCTTTTCCACTCTCATCTTTAGAGTGAAGATCCACTAGAAAAACCCATAGAGCCAATCATTTAGGAATTACACCAACTATTTGTTTCGTTACACCCTTACACCTTAACCTACCATGTTAGATTAAGTTTAATTTACATTTTGTATTTTCAGGTCATTTACAACGCTATTTAAATTCACTATTTATTTTATTTTTCATACGCGTTCGCTTTTAATTTTTAATCGATACGTTAAATAGCGTAAAACTAAAAATCATCATTTAGGTAAACCGGACACCAAATGAATTAAAGTTTACGTCAAGTGATCATTATATTATTTTTATAAAAGTAATAATCAATTTTTATATTTTATTTTTATGGGTTGCGTAAATTGATTTTGTTTCGCGATAAATTACGTTTAGGCACTCCCGGAACCACCAAAACTTTTCTACGCTTCAACAAATACCCACTTTTTTTTTTTTTTTTTTTAATTAATAACACAAACTAATACACCAATACATGAAAGTTACAAAATATATCATATGTATGCGTAATTTATGGCATGAATACATGATATATACCATAAAAAGGAAAAATATTCCACTTTGGTCAATGTACATCATATCTATTAAAACCACACCATACCTTGTCTCTTTGACCCATAGACCCATCCCTAAGACCAATGACCATCCCTAAGACCTTACCTTGTCTCCTTGACTAAGTCTTGCACCATACATGCATGTATCTTATAAGATATAGCTCACACATGCATAAACACTTAGTAAAAATAACAAAATCTCTTCTTTGGCACTATAGAGCTCACGGCTCAACACCCCCCTATGAACATACATACAAAACTTTTTCACAACCTACAAACATCTTATACACATCCATCCTAAGACATTATAAGATATTTCCAAGCATGGATTACCTTTTTCAAGTATTTAATCAGAAGTGAACTAGGTTTTAAATGGAAGCTAGGGTTTTATATCTAAACAAGGGTTTAGATACTTTGGTTCATCATCTTACATCATAATAGTTATCTAAAAACCGCTTCAGTCTTTACTTTCATATTTTTATATGTTTACATGGTTTTATATAACTATATCTCCACATAAAGGAATTTTTAATAGTAATAACGAATTATCCTTTATTATGATTTACACACTTTTCTTATGTCATATTGTTATATATATCTTGGAAAAAAAAAATGGATTTAATAAATTTGTTGACATGTTGTTTAAGTATATACATGTTTTGTTATAATTTGGGTCTTATTAAGTTCAATAAAACAAACTCTTTATAAATGACACACTCTGATAATAAAAGGGTGATTTGATTTCGACTTCATCAGTAGGTTTGACATTACATAAAAATAATTCGCATCATGAAGATGTCAAAAATGATAAGAACTCGAAAACGATTTACAACGAAATAAGATTCGTTAGTTACGTAGTTTACGAGAGACAATACTTTTATAAAACTATTTTATAAAAATTTACTATTATAATAGATTGTGATATTTTTAAAACATCAAAAAACTATGATATAACTTTTAATTACGAGATCGTACTCGAAAGAATCGTTAAAAACGGAGCTATAACGAATAAAATACGACGTTTACGAGTTTTCGATAACAAAAACTATAAAAATAAGTATATGTCTGTTATGAACAGTAAAAATCACTATTCATAAGAAAAACTAAAATTTTAAAACATGTTATATTTTGATACTAGTTACATACGAAAATATTGTGGGCATAAGAAGTAAGGAAACGGGGCTTAAAACGGAGAAGTACGCTTATTTTCTAACTTGTCAACTATTTCAGAGGTGAATAGTGTGTTCGTTTTTTAAAATAAATTTTGCGAAACCACTTTAGGAATCTATTTATTTATTATTTATACATGTCTTAATCTTATAAATATTATTTTTCAAAGACAATTGAATTAATATATTCATTATACGAGTTCAACAATACTCGAATAATATTTAGCATGCAATTTTATATTTTTCGCAAACACGAGTAGACGGTGATGTAGCTATATAGAATCATACGTTGTATTAGTTATCAAAGTACTATATTACTAGGGAGTTTCATAATGAGGCCTCTTCGGGGTGGCGTATCGACGAGTTGTTGGATTTACGATTTAAAGTGTCCTAGCTCCTCATACTTCACTACACGACACTCTTAATAATGATGCCGATCTGTATAGTATGATGAGCTATTAGACTATAAATAATCAAAGTGTTTAGTACTTATACGACTTTATTGGATTAGGTTGCCTTGGATTCCTTAGTGACGCATTTTTACTATTGTGTTATACTTGTTGATACCATTTCACTCAAGGTGTGTTTCTAGCCCTATTTACGTGTTTTAAATGTTTTCTCGGGGGAGAATACATGTCGTTTACAAACTTATATTTCTACAGACAAATATCCGTTCAATACTTTGTGAGTTCATAGTCTCGCATTTCAATCTTTTCAATGTTTTATAAACCCGCGAGGGGAATACATGCTATTTTTACAAACTCATATATTTTACTACAGTACAATTACCTTTCAATACTTTGTGAGTTCATAGCCCCCTTTTTCTATAATTGTTTTACAAAATCTACGGGGTGAATTACATTGCTTGTTTTACTATTGGACACAAGTGTTTTTCAAAGTGTATGCTATCCAGATTACTGCCTGAATATTATTGCCTAAGAATTACGAATACTGGTGCAAATCCCTTATAATTACGAACTTGGGTGCAATTCCCTTATAATTACGAATACTGGTGCAATTCCCTTATAATTACGAACACGGGTGCAATTCCCTTATAATTACGAATACGGCTTCGATGTCATGATCTTAGTGCAATAATATATATTTAGACTTGGTGAATGTGTTTCCCTTGTCTACATTACTTGTTTTGGACTTCGGAATATGTACTTAGTCCACCATTACTTCTGATTCTTGTGGTCCTACTGTTTAAATTACTTCTTTGATTTACATGAATCACTACTTAGGATTACGGATGGATTATCGGAAATAACCACTTTTAAATGTTGTACATCACTACTTTCTTTGAAATATTCTTAAATTTATTTTCAATACCGCTTTTTACTTAAAACCTTGAATTCACCAACCATTATTGTTGACGTTTTAGCATGTATTTTCAGGTTACTATTTTGTAGTGAGCATTGGGAGCATTCGAGTCGCGCGGATTATATATATTTTTGAGGCTTAATAACTTGAGTATATTTGACATACGTTTTTGACAATGTTTTATATTTCATTATATGAAACCTGTTTGCAACTCGGATCTTTTTATTAAATAGAATATGAGTTATTCTAAACGTCAGTTCAAGGTCGTTTCCGTGACTGTGTTTGTGCCTGAAGTAGCACCCCAATGTTTTCCATTACGCTGCGTTGTCCTGATTTTGGGGGTGTGACAGAATGGTATCAGAGCTGCGGTCATAGAGAACTAGGTCGTTTTCAAAACCTAGACTATGACTGTTTTCAAAATATAGGTCTTTCACTTGTTTTATCTTATCCGCGCGCGCTTGCTCCCTGGTAACTTATAAGCCCACTTTTGCTTCCTACTTTCTTTTATATGTATAATGAGTATTTAATGCTGACTATGATTTTTTCTCTTACAGTCTATCATATGACGTCTTAGATTTACTTATTATATCGGTCTGTTATATAAAAATTGATCAGTCTAATTTTCGTGTACTTTCTGATTTCTCATTTTGTACTCATTTGAGCATCAATGCTGGTATTATTATATTGATTCATATACATATGGGAAAATGCTTCTTGATCTCTCACACTAACCATTTAGCGTCTTTACTTTATTCCCTTTTGATGATATCGAAATTCGGCAAGTTTTGTAAAATTTCCACTAGTACTTTACATTCGACTCAAGATGGATCACTATTCTTATGATTTTGATCCCCAACCCCCAACCCAATCTTTGGGGTTTTGGGTTTTTTCGTAATCATCGTTTTGAGCCTTCCAGTTGATGGAGTACGAAATTAACTTGTCACTCATACGTGTCACCGTGAGCCCTATCCTTTAGAAACATGACTTTTTAACGTTCATTGAATATTCTTTAGTTCATTTTCTTTGACTTGCTTTTGCGTCTCGTTCTGATTATTCTTTATACTTGGTTATGACCTGTCCCTTTAGAAACAATCTTGATGTCAACCTATAAACCATTTTTTTTGTCACCCTATGAGCTACTTCACGTTTACTTTATTGACTATTTCATTTCATTATAAAACTATTTCTCACATCACACTGTTATGACAAAAATGAGCATCGCATTTGTCAAGAAACAATTTTCTATTTGCATCAAGTTTTGTGTGAGTATTCATAAAACGCGTTTACTTTTGGGAAATCGAATCAGTATCATTTTCGACGAATACGTAATACCATAGAGCTTGGTAGTTACGACACCACCATAGGTATAAAGTCGTTATCACTCTAATAAAGGAGCCAAATGGAACGAAAAAGCCCGCTAGAAGTTGAGCTTTGGTCGCAACAATAAATATTAAACCAACATCACAAATCCTGAACACTCAAGTTAAAACAAACTAAAGGGGAATGCAAATGAGTTACCAAACGTGGTAACGAAATATTCGAATGACAAAAAAATAACAAATAGAATTGTTGCCACAACATCCGTTTATTATCTTAGAAATAAGATTACATAAGGACATAAAGGAAATACAAGATTTATTACAACCCTCCCCTAGCAATAGTATCTATTTCTTCCAAAAGAGATCCACGCCGATTGCAAGAACGATGAGGGGCACGAGAATTGCTAGAATAAAGGCCAGATACTGAAATGCTTCTTCGTATGGGAAGTAGGCAAGATAAATGCCTAGTGCTATCGCTGTAGCCATCGCCAAGAGCGTGATGATGTGCAACATTTTTGAGGATTGGATAAGAGAAAATGTAAGTGAAAGATTAAGTGTTGTGTGGAGAAATGAAGGATAAAAAATTTGTATTTAAAGGGAGGGTGATAAGTGTAAAATACACATATCCGTTTGTACCTAAAATAACCCAATTAAACCCAAAACACAGTGAAAAATGACAAAAATATACTTGTTTTTGTGTTCTGTGTGTGCAGGTACGGATATATGAAAAGTCACATGAAAACCGTCAAAAACAGGTAAACAAGGACACAAGAACGGAAGAGTGAACAAAAGCCGGAAGCCAAAAGCCAGAAAAAGCCAAATCTACAGTCAGCTCCAGTCAATCTTGGTCAACAGAAGTCAACAAAACCCAAAATGTTTCAAAATAGCCCTTCAAGTGTCAAAAGTTGCAAAAATAATCCCTTAAACCATAAATGGGCCACACCCGGATCCAAAAGCCCAATCCCTTAGCCCAATAACCTTTTCATAAAACTCCAAGGGCCATTTCTGCTAACATTCAAAGTCCTTTTACACTACAACCTTTTATAAACCAAAGGCAAGGACCAAATGTGCCATTTCTCCAAAGTTTAAAACGCTTTTACCCCTTTTCAGTTAAAACATGGCGGGAAAGGCTGTTTTACAATTCACATTTCTTCCCCAATTCAACCAAGGTAAAACCAAAGGGCTTTTGTAAATTGAGGGTCAAGAACGACAATTCAGAGGCTCTCTTACAAGATGGCAGGGTTAAAATAGTCACTCAAGCTTTTTCATTAACCAATCTCAAGCAAGGATCACTCGTGGAATTGAGGAAAGCACAAGAGATGATGGGAATTACACTGGGTATACTCACAGAAGTAACACAAAGCGTCACATCATGGATTGCCAGCTTGGCAATCCGTGTGAGATAGTTTGTGATCCAAGGGCTACTATTCACTCTCCAATGATTAAAGAAATGGAAGGTACGGATTAAAAGGAGCTTGGAATGCAAGGGAAGCCTAGAAGCTTCAGAGGACTGGCTATAAAAAGCCCTCACTAGCACACACACACCATCTAGTTTTTTTTAGTAGCTTTTAGGTAGCTTAAAATTTCACTTTGGCTTATTGTAATTTTCTTTAAATGTTTTGTAATTTCTTTTTAAAGTAATGTAATCAGTATCTTTTGTTAATGAAATTCAGTTTTATTGTGTCATAAGCTCTTTTGTTAACTCTCATAAGCTCTTACTTAGCTCCCATTTAACTCACAAATATAAGCTACTGTTACACCATAAACTCATAAAAAGCTCAACATACTTCTCATGAGTCTCTAAGCTCATGAATTTTTGAGGCCCTCAATTTTGACTTAATCAAACTTAAATTCCATTAAACCATAATTACCTTTGCAATTTGGATTTGAAAGCCTTATGGAAGGAGGCTTATCATGGAAGAGCTCCCATGGACTTATACTAGCTTTCCCTTGGATAAGCTAGAGTTAGTAGCTGTTCTCTTAAGCTCTATTATGCTGAAGCTATCAAGTAAGTTTTTCCATTTGATTTCTTAAGACTTTAATATTTAGTTTTTAATTTATGCGTAATAGTGTAGATTTGTTTACTACTTAATCTGTTAGGATTATAACGTTCTAAATTATACCTCTAATTTAGCTTATCAAGTGTGTTTAATTCTCTGTTTTAGCTTATTATATCATAAATCATAGTAATCTTTGTTCTGTCATAAAAACCATAAAAAGCCAAAAATAAGTAGTATAGCTTAGATTCTTAGATATAGCTTATTTGATTAATAAAAAATGTTTGTTAAGCTTGTTAAATGCTGTCTAGTATCTGGTAATTAGGTTTAGATCACTAGTTTTCTAAATCATAGACTAAATCAAGTCTATCCTGAGGTTAAAGGAGTGTTTGGATTTATGCAGTTTGACCTCTTAAAGTCAAACTGCATTGTGAATTTTACTTGAGATAGTTGTGCAAACATTATTTACTAGTTTAGATAGAGTTTTCATAGGTTATAATTCAAATTTGAAAAAGATAGGGTCTAATAACATTGTCTCAGCACAAAGGAATTTTTCCATAGTTTTTCACTTGTGCAAAATTTTTTTATTTTTATTTTTTTATTTTTTTTTTTTTTTTTTTAAAAAAAAATAATTTGAACCAAGCCATCTAAGGCTGGTTTTCTTGCTTCGTTTTGAACTTAAAGTCACTCAATAGGAGTCTTTAGTGGGGCAGATTAGTCCTTAAGGACACTTGCACATTTGGTTTGGCTTTTGCCAATTGCATCAACAGTACTAACAAGTAGTTAGTACTGCTGAGCTTCAAGTCTCATTTAAGCTAGTAATATTAAAATTTAGGCTCTTAAATTCAAGTTAAATATAGATTAGATATAGCTTATAGTGTAAAATCAAGTCTCTAGTTTCATCTATTATCTTATTTTACCTGGGTGCCGTTTAGTTTTAAAAAAGTCATTGATGTCCCAAAAGCCAAAACAGTAGTATTCACTTAATGAATAGATATTTGATTACTATCTTTGTAATATAGGTTTTTATGATTGAGTCTTATAGTTTAAGCATCATAAGTTAAGATTTCAAAAGAGTAGCTTATGTCTCAGCTTATTAAGTCTTTTAGCTTGTTTAAATTTCTAGCTTTTTGAGTCTTAGTCTGAGTTAGCTATTTTCATCATCATCTTTAGTTAGTTTTTAGTATTTCTATATTAAGTAGCTTATCATTTTTAGTTAAAGCACATCATTAGCTTTCTAGAGCTTCTTTTAATTCTGAAAATGAGCTTATATTAAAGCTTTTGCAAGCTTTTAAGTGTCAACTAGTTTTTTAGCTCAAATCCTTAGTTCCTGTGATCAGCTGAAAAATAAGCTATTTTCATAGCTATTTGTCACTTTTCAACAAAAAGCAAGTTTATTAAATTTGTTTGAAAATCACGTTTTTTAAATAAGTTTAGATATTTAGTTTTTGTTAAAAGTAAGAAAAATAAAAAGTGCAAAAAGTTGGGGTTTGCCTGCCTCGAACCCACGACCTCCCTCTCAATAACCATACGTGTTAACCGTCATGCTTCAATAGCTCATCCGTTCATCTCTCCTTCTCTTTAATTAATATACACGTTTTTATTTTCTTTTTTACAAAAAGCCGTAGCTTAATTATAAGCTTTTTGAGCTTATTCTTTAAGCTAACCCTTTCTTTCTATTTTTCCTTTAATCTTTGACACATTTTAGATTTTCCTTTAATTTTTCATAATTTTTCGTTAAGTATTGTATTTTTTATAATTTTTCTTATATTTTAATTTTCAAAAGTAGATAAAAAAATAGAAAAAAGTTTTAAAAAATTACAAAAAATAGTTTTTAGTTTTATAAAAAATAGCTTTAGGTTTACATCCGGTAAAATCATTTTTACACCTTTTAGATCTTAATTTTCATTTTTGAGCTTTTATTTTTAATTTTAAAAAATAGGACTTAATTTTAAAAAATATTAAAAATAGTTTTTCTGAGTTTTTTATAGTATTTTAGACTTTTCTAAGTTTAAAAATAATTTTTCTAAATTGTTAGTACTTAATTTGCCTATAATTTTTTAGGATTTAATTAGATAAAATTAGTTTTTAATTCATAATAAATTCAAAAATAATTAAAAAATGTTTTTCTTTTTCCTAAAATTTTCTTTTGTCCTATCTTAGGTTTAGAAATTTAGTTTACATTTTTAAGAGTTAAATTTAGTTTCTTGGCTTATTTATCGCATTTAATTTGTCCCCGTTAATTGGATTTTGGTTCTATAATGTTTTAATCTAGTTTTTAAATTGTGCTTTACATTAGTAGTTATAGAAAACCAAATCATATCGAACCCATTCAAATCAGTAATCCAAAATCAAGCGTGGTTTCAATTTCCTCAAATCGTGGGAAAAACGACCCGGGAAATCATACTTTTCCGGTAAACATACGTATATTATATATTAATATATATATATTATTAAGAGTGAATTTTCCTTAGGGAATTTTCTAATGCCCTTGTGAAATATTATATTAGTATATAGTTAATATAGCTATCAAATTTTTGGCGCCGCTGCGGGGATTTTAGAGTAACGAATCTCTCGTTTTGTGTTTGATTGATAAGATTTGAAGATCCTTCCGTTCTTCGAAAGTTTCATTTATTGATTAAAAATTTTCAAAAATCCAAAAAAATCATAAAATATAAAAAGTAAAAAATATTTTTCTTTTCTTTCTAGTATAGCTATCATATAAAAAAACACAAAAACATCAAAAATATAAAAAAATTGTCCTTTAAAAAAGAAATTAAATAAACAAAGTTGGTAAAAGAACACCAACAAATAATATCTTCAATTGAGATATTATCATAAATAAGTTCCGGTGAACTTGAAAAGTTCCCAAATCGAACCAAAGATTTAACACTTGCCATTTGTGTCTCTACGAAATACGGCCCACCTTAAAAAACAATTTTTAAGAGCTACCGAAAATAGTTTTTGATTATTTGGTTTAAGTCTCTTTCGTGTAACCGTTAAAAAATTAAAAATCAAAAAAAAAAATTAGTGTAAAATTTTTCTTTTAATTCTAGATTTTTCCTTTTGATTTTTCTTCTTTTTAAAAGTGCACCGCACTCGCCGCCAACTCGTAACCATAACCGCGTCAACAACAACAAACCCTTTCGGATTGTTGATGAACCTTGTAATTTAGAAGAGCCAATTCCCGGACAAACCATAGTTGCGATGGCAGATCGAACTATGGAGGAATTACTCCGTGCACCCACCAAGGGTTACGGAGAAGCTATTGTTTTACCTGAAATCAATGCCGATCATTTCGAGATCAAAACTAATTTGCTTCAATTGGTTCAAGCGCACCCGTTTCATGTTTTTAGAAAAATGAAAATCCTCATGCTCATTTAATAGTTTTCAAAAGGATTACTTCGACCTTACGATTTAGGAATGTGCCTAATGATGTGATTAAGCTTATGATGTTTCCTTATTCGCTCGAGGGAGCAGCTAAAACTTGGTACGAGAAAGAACCTCCGAATTCAATTTTAACTTGGGACGATCTCGTTACCAAGTTCGTTAACCAATTTTTCCCCCTTCGAAAACCACTCACCTTAAGAACAAAATTTCTCGTTTTTCACAAGAATTCGATGAATCTTTTAGTGAAGCGTGGGAACGTTTTAAGGGTATGCTTAGATCTTGCCCTCACCACGGATCGAAGTTAACTCAGGTTGATACCTTTTTTATAATGGTTTAACCGAGAATGAACAAGTTTCCTTAGAATTGCCGCAGTGGGTGGTATTTTGTTAAGTAAGACTACTAGGAAAGCTTTGAATATAATGTGAAAACAATCAAAAAGTACGTTAATCGAGTAACAAAACAAATGGCGTCCTAGGGTTAGATTCTAGGGAAAATGTTAGCAAAACGAATGAACGAATCGAATTAAACTTGCGGATCAACTTTCGACATTAGTCGAGATTGTTTCTAAAAAGTTTGTTGTCCCTCCCGTACCGTTAAGGCGGTTAAGGGAAAATTGTGTTACTCGTGTGGAGCTCCAGCAAGGTATCGTTTTGTCCGGCTACCGTAATAACCAAAATGTTTGTGCAACCACGGGAACTTATAATCAACAAGTCCCACCAAATCGAGTTAGTAATCAAATGGCACCACCAGGTTTTGCTCCAGTGCAAAATCAAGGTCAAAATAGGAATTATAACAATCAAGGTCAAGGGAATAATTTCAATCGAGGGAACAATTTTCAAAATCAAGGTTTTCAAGGTCAAGTTAATCATGCTTCGAATTTTCAAAACCAAGGTTTTCAAAATCAACCGTTTCAAGTGCCTAATTACTCAGTGAACGATTTTTTTCAAATGATTTTTCGAATCACAAGACGTCTAAATGATCAACGATTATGAATATGCAATACCAAATCACTTTCGATGAAAGGAGAGTAAAGAACGAGATTCAAAAATAGTCATCAAGAATCAACAAACCGCTTTGATGAGTCAGAAAAATGCTTTTCAAAACATGTTGCAAAATAATCTTCAAACCATGTTAAGCAGTTTCTTTCAAGCGCAACCCTCACCTTCGGGTACTCTTCCGAGTAATACGATTCCTAACCCAAAGGGCGAGATAAAAGCGATCACCACCCGAAGTGGTGTAGCTTATGAAGGACCCTCGAATCCAACTAAGCCTTCCCTAAAAAAGGTAGTGGAATGAGAGACCGAGGAAATAATGGATGAGGAGTAAAATGAATTCCAAGGAAGTACCGCTCAAATCCTACCTCCGGTTATCCCTAAACCAATTTCGAAACCCGAGATTCCGAATACTTTACCAAAATCGACTCCGATTCCGAAACCCGAGATTCCAAAGACGGTACCTAAAGCAAATATTCCTTACCCTTCAAGACGAGACAATCAAAAGAATCGAGAAAAAGCTTCGTACCAAAAAGAAAAGATTTTTCAAATGTTTCAAGATTTGCTTTTGATATAAGTTTTTGACGGATGCTTGTTTTAATGCCAATTTGCTCCTACGATAGGGATTTGTTAATAAATAAGAAAAGTTGCTCGAATTAGTAAAAATTCCATGAACGAGAATTGCTCGCTATGCTCCTTAAAAAGCTTCCCGAAAAGTTAGGAGGATCCGGAAAATTTCTTATTCCTGCGCTGAATTCCCGGGAATGAAGAAATATACGCCTTTGGCCTATCGTGGTGGCGAGCATAAATCTAATGCCCCTTGTCGATTTGGAAAAAACTCGTTGCCCGACCTTTCACCGACTCAATGACCTTTAGAGTTTAGCGGACCAATCCATTAACTTACCCTAAGGGTTTAGCCGAAAGACGTCTACGTTAAAGTTTTGGAAAATTCCCCTTTCGCCCCGATTTTGTAGTTGCGTTTTCGAACTGATCCCCGAGTACCCTCTTATACTTGGAAGTCCATTGTTTGAAAACCGGTCGTACCTTAATTGACGTTTTACAAAGAGAAATCAACCCTCCGTGTTTGACAACGAAGCGACACTTATAATTTAGACCAAACCATGAAATATTCCTCTACTAATGACAAATCATAAACCGAATTGACATCATTGATGAAATTGTGAGGAATGTGAACCGGAATTGTTAAGGGATATTTTCCTAGTGATGATTTTTCAAGTGGCAATCCCACCTTCGACGTCTGAGCCATTTACTTCCGAATTTACTTTAGAAGAAATCGATGCTTTTCTTTATGACAAATCAATCTCTTTGGAAAGTATCATGATTGATTGTGATCCGAGGAAGACAATTATGTGCTTAACAATTGTTAATGATGCCCCGTTTCAACTTCCTCCGATGGACCTTAAGCAAAGTGAAGTTACCGAGGCCAAATCTTCAATTGAAGAGCCTCCGGAATTAGAATTAAAAGACTTACCATCTCACTTAGAATATGCTTATTTGGAAGAAAATGATAAGTTACCCGTCATCATAGCAAAAGGTTTAAAACGATCAAAAATAAGCTCTCATTAATGTTCTTAAATCTCATAAATGTGCCATTGCTTGGAAAATAACCGATATCAAGGGTATCGACCCTCGTTTTTGTACTCATAAGATTTTGATGGAAGACTAATGTAAACCATCGTTGCAAAGTCAAAGACGAGTGAACCCGAAAATTCATGAAGTCATTAAGCAGGAGGGTGATTAAACATCTTGATAGCCGGGAACGATAACCCATCTCCGACAGCCCGTGGGTTTAGTCCAGTCCCATTGTGTTCCTAAAAAAGAAGGAATGACCGTCTTGCAAATGAAGAGAATTATTAATCGACACGTCTTAGTTTACCGGATGGAGAGTAAGGTAATGATTAAAGGAAGCTTAACGAAGCGACTCAAAAAGATCATTTTCCTCTCCCGTTCATGGATCAAATGCTAGAACGTTTAGCCGGCAATGAATTCTATTGTTTCTTAGATGATTTTTCAGGATATTTTCAGATTCTAATTGATCCTCATGATCAAGAAAAAACAACTTTTACGTGCCCATATGGTACTTTTGCTTATCGTCGTATGCCATTTGGATTAAGAATGCCCTGGAACCTTTCAAATGTTGTATGATGGGCGGATTTCACGAATATTAGAAAAGACCATGGAGGTGGTTATGGATGATATTTCTTTTTTGGTGATAGTTTTTGATTCATGACTTTCTAATCTTGAACAAATGTTAACAAGATGTGAAGACACAAATCATGTCCTTTAATTGGGAAAAAGTGTCATTTCATGTGTAAAGAATGTAAATTGTTGTAGTCATAAGATTTCTAAGTCCGGAATTGAGGTTTGACCGAGCAAAAGTCGATGGATGGCTAAACACCCTCATCCGACTACCGTCAAAGGAGTTAGGAATTGTTTAGGTCATGCAGGCTTTTACCGTCGTTTATCAAACTTTTCCAAGATTTCTAGACCAATCACTCACCTTCTCGAAAAGACCACACCACAACCATTTGTTTTTTCTCAAGAATTGATCATGCTTTCGAAACCCTAAAAGAACTCCCCCCCCCCCCCCCCGCTTTCCCGAAGCTCCGATCTTAGTTTCCCGATTGGAACTCCCTTACCTACCTTTCGAATAAATGTGTGATGCAAGCGATTTTGCGATTGTGCGGTTCTGGACAACGTAAGACTAAGCAGTTTTCAACGATTCAATTATGCGAGTAAGACGAAGACCGAAGCTCAAATACAGTTACACTACAACAGAGAAGGAGATCTCGCCGTAGTGCATGCTTTTGAAAAGTTTCGGCCATAACATGTCTTATCTAAAAGCATTTGTTTATACCGACCACCACCGCTTTAAAATACCTCATGAACAAACAAATGCCCAAGCCAAGGTTGCTTCGATGGGTGTTACTCTTACAAGAGTTCGATATCACCATTCTTGACAAGAAAGGAAGTGAAAATCTAGCCGCCGAACATTTGTCAAGACTTGAGAATCCTCACAAAGATGTTTTGGAAAACAAGGACATTAACGAACATTTTCCTTTAGAAACTCTTGGAGTTATATCAAACGGAAGTACCCCATGGTTTGCCGATTTTACAAACTACCATGCGGGGAATTTTATCATAAAAGGAATGTCAACTCAACAGAAAGAGGAAATTTTTCAAAGACGTAAAACATTATTTCTGGGATGATCCCTACCTCTTTCGTATATGTGCGGATCAAATCATTTGTAGGTGTGTATCTGACACCGAAGCTCTTGAAATCCTCAAGGCTTGTCATAAAGGACCCACCGGGCCATCATAGTGCCAGATCTCGCTGCTCGACAAAGTATTTGATGCCGGTTTTCTTTTTGGCCCACATATATCGAGATGCTCATTCGATGATTAAATCATGTGATACACTGCCCACGAACAAGGAAAAATTTCTCAAACGTGATGAAATGCCTCAAAATGCTATCCAAGTTTGTAAAATCTTCGACATATGGGGTATTGATTTTATGGGACCTTTTCCATCATCCAAAGGGAATAAGTATATCCTTGTAGCAGTCGACTATCTTTCGAAATGGGTTGAAGCAAAGGCGCTCCCCCCAACACCGATGCTCGTGTAGTTGTGAAATTTTTAAAGTCTCTTTTTGCCCCGAAGTTTGAACACCGAGAGCTAATAACGATCGTGGACCCACTGTTTGTAATGATCAAATGCCAAAGTGATGTCTTAAATAATGGAGTCACACATCGTTTTAGCTAACCGCTTACCACCCTCAAACAGTGTCAAGTTGAAGTGTCAAATCGAGGTCCTTAAGCGTATTCTTGTAAGGTCGGTAGGCAAAAAACCGTGCCTCCTGGTCTGACAAGCAGGACTATGCTTGGGCATTCCAGTACCGCTTTTAAAACCCCGATCGATGTACACCCTATCAGCTTGTTTAAATGGAAAGTCATTGTCATTACCAGTCAAATTAGAACATAAAGCGAATTGGGCTCTTACGCACGTAAATTTTCGACCCTCAAAACCGCGGGGGGCCGAATTCAATCGGAAGCTGCAACTAAATGAGCTTAATGACTTTGAGATCAACTTATTAGAAATTCATTAATCTACAAGGAGAAGATGAAAGAAGCTTTCACACTCAAAGATCAAGAATTGAATCTTTAATGTTTGGTGATCAAGTTTTTACTCATCCAACTCCCGGTAAAGATATTCTCCGAAAAAGCTTAAAACTCGTTTGGTCCGTGACCTTTCACTATCGCTCAAGTTTTTTCCTTACGAACTGTTGAATTATCCCACCTGATGGCCCGAATTTTCAAGTAAATGGTCACCGTGTAAACAATACTTTCGGAGGGGACATACCACCCAAGGTATCCAGATCTCCACACTCTCGCCTAAGACAACTACAGATCAGTGGATCGAGTCGAGCTTGTGACTCGGTGACCAAAAACAAGCCGCTTCGTGGGAGTTCACCCCATGCTTATCCAATTTCTTTCTATTTTCTAATGTGTTGTGATGTGTTGTGGCTATCCTCTACCGTTTCTTGTTGTTTGTTGTTTGTTGTGATTTTTGCAGGATTAACCCAACAATTTTTGAAGACTCTCGTGTCCGGTGTTGTATCCCGTTTCACTCGAGCTTCTCATCCTTTGTGTGAAATTAGTTTGGGGAGATCCGATATCCTTTCATCTTATCGATTCACGTTTATCTTTGCATAATTCATAAACGGCTTAGATTTACGTAGAGACCCGACTTTAAACATTGAGGACAATGTTTCGTTTTAGTTTGGAGAGGGAATCTATCGATTTGATGTTACCTGCTTATTGTTTTGTTCTCACGTACCCGTTTTTCCCACAAAAATAGCAAAAAATTTAAATTTTTAGTTGTTAAAAAAAATTAAGTGTTAAGACACAATGTATTTTCTGTTGGTAAGCATAAAAAGTAATTTTGCCCCTGTCGAACGAGTAGAGTTCTCATAGTCTTTCTCCTTAACAATTAATGATGATAGTTTGTGCTAGTCTCATGTAGACTTTAAACATGCTAGACTTGAAATCATTAGTAAATGAAGGCTTGTGCTAATCTCAAGTAGATTTTAAATATGCCGAGTTGGATTTTATATAGGCTAAGTATTTGCGAATCTCTTTCTTAGAGATTTTAAATTGCAAAGAACGAGAAATGATAGTGTTATTTATAAGTTCATGAGACATTAAACGTAGAATATTTGGTTTTCTTTGAGCTCATAAGTGATAAGTGTGGCTTTTTATCCCCATTAAAACTTAATTCACCTATATATATAATTGTTACATAAATAAAGTTTGCGGTTTTTTTTTGGTTAATAATTAGTTTAATAGAAGTTTTTCTTTAGTTTCCTTTGTGATAGGATGAGTAACACATCAGAATACTTAATTTTGCATACTATATGTATCACAGTAAATGAATATTATCTTATTCCTTAAAGAGCCTTAGGGTATATGGAATAAGTAGAATTCAATAATAATCCAAGACTGATAAAAGTTTGATGTATCTTGCCAGCTCAGAACCGATGTTACAACTTTCTAAAAAGGTCAAGGAAGTTACCGAAGTCGAAATATGTTTGCTACATCTTGTCGGAGGCCGTGATCTATGTGTAGCCTTCTAAAGACTAAGGTTTAATATGTTGCATAATATTCGTCTTATTTTGTGCCTTAAAGAGCCTAATGGGTAATGTGCAAATAAGATTGGTCTACTTCATGTCTTAAAGAGCCTTAGGGTATATGACGAATGGTGCTTGCTTAAGTAGCCTAATAAAAGTCCAATTTTGGTCGCCTCGCTATGGACTAATCTTGATGACATTGATCTTTGAAAAGGGTTAGGAGCTAATTATTGCGTTCTAACCGTTACGCTTTAAATTTTTGGGAATTAATAAGTATGGAAACCAAAAGTCCTTAAAGCCTTTGGGTATATGATCTTAAGTAAAATCCCTGAGATACAAAAAAGTAGGATTTGCGGGAGGAAAAGAAGTACACATTTAGTATTTATGAGAGTGTTTAGTGTCAAGACCTTGTAATTAACAATGATCTTGTATTTAAAGCTTAGCTATGGGAAAAGGAAAAAATCGGGAAATGATGAAGTTAACTTTTAGACACTTAATTGTGCTTTTTTGTTCATAATCCTTAAAGTTACCAAGGGGTAAAAAAACATTACATTATGTCAACAACAAGATAATTGTAGTTAAGTAGATTAATTATTAAGAAAAAAGCATAAAAAAAAGGAAAAGAATTTTGAAAATGGGAAATTGGGTTGTATTTTATAACTTTGATCTCTTATCCTCTCTCTCTTCAACAAAAATATTTGCTACTTTTCAAAGGTTTAGTTTGGGGAAGTTTCGAGGTATTTGGTTATAAGGCATGTGATATTGCGTGAGGACACGCAATCGTTTAGTTTGGGGAATTTTAATAAGTGTAAAATACACATATCCGTTTGTACCTAAAATAACCCAATTAAACCCAAAACACAGTGAAAAATGCAAAAATATACTTGTTTTGTGTTTTGTGTGTGCAGATACGGATATATCAAAAATCACAAGAAAACCGTCAAAAACGGGCAAACACGGACACAAGAACGGAAGAGTGAACAAAAGCCGGAAGCCAAAGCCAGAAAAAGTCAAATCTTCAGTCAACTCCAGTCAATCTTGGTCAACAGAAGTCAACCACAAAAGACAAAACCCAAAATGTACAAAATTAGTCCTCCAAGTTTCAGAAAAGTCTGCAAATGGTCCTTAAGCCTAAATGGGCCATACCTGGATTCATGACTTACACCAAAAGCCCAATACCCTTTTCATAAAACTCCAAGGGTCATTTATGCCAATATTCAAAGTCCTTTTACTCTACAACCTTGTATAAACCAAAGACAAGGGCTAAAGTTGCAATTCTCCCAAACTTTAAACCGAATTACCCCTTTACAGTTAAAACAAGCGGGAAAACGTGGGCACTATTCACCCATCATCCCCAACATTAACCCAAGGTAAATCAAAGGGCTTTCCCCAATTGAGGGCGAATAAAGAACAATTCCAATAAGTCTATCAACAAGATGGTAGGGTCAACTGTGTATATTCAAGGGCATTTCTTTGTCTACCCAAGCATCAAAGCCACGTGGAGGTTGAGAAAGCACAAAGGAATGGGGATTTTACATTGGATTCATCATAAACAAGCACAAGCTTCAAACATAGCTCATACACTTGGCAATCCTTGAGAACCACATTTGATCCAACGGCTTACAATAGCCCTTCAAATGATTAAAGGAAATGATTGGGCGTAGGATTGATTGGAGCGTGGGCATCAAGCAAGACCTAGAAGCTTCAGCTTGGCACTATAAATAGGCTCTCACCTCACACACACACATCTATTTAGTTTTTTAGTAGCTTTTAGTTTAGGTTAATTTCGTTTTAGGCTTAATATAGTTTTCCTTAAATGTTTTGTAATCTCTTTTTTAAAGTAATGTAATCAGTTTCTTTTATTAATGAAATTCAGTTTTATTGAGTCATAAGCTCTTTCAATCTCACTTTTAAGCTCTCATTTAACTCTCAAATATTAAGCTACTGTTACTCATAACATAAGCTACTGAATAAGCTCTTATTAGTCTCTAAGCTAATAATTGAGCTCAAGTTTGATTTTAATTTACCTAAACCTTTAAAAATAGCTAAGTACCTTGAACTTATTAGATATTAGCTTATGGAAGGGGAGCTTATCATGGAAGAGCTCCCATGGACTTATACTAGCTTATCCATTTGGATAAGCTAGAGCTAGTAGCTGTTCTATTAAGCTTCTGTTAAGCTGAAGCTTCAAGTAAGTTTTCATTTAATTTCTTAAGTCTTTAATATTTAGTTCAATTTATGCTTAATAGTGTAGATTTGTTTACTAGCTTAATCTGTTTGCTTATAAGTGCTTATTTACCTTTATTCTAGCTTTTTAAATGTGTTTAATTATCTGTTTTAGCTTATTATATCATAAATCATAGTAATCTCTTTTCTGTCATAAAAAGCCAAAAATAAGTAGTATAGCTTAGATTCTTAGATATAGCTTATTTGATTAATGAAAAATGTTTGTTAAGCTTGTTAAAAGTTGTTAGTTATCTGGTTATTAGAATTAGATCATTAGATTTTAAAAGCATAAGCTTATTCAAAGCTGTCACAATTTAAAGGGGTGTTTGGGTTAACCTTGTTTGACAATCAAAAGTCAAAGGTTTTTGAGCAATTTGTTTGAGACAGTTTTGATTTCATTTAAAAACATTAGGTAAGAAGTTTTCACAAGTTAGATTTTAAAATTTAAAGAGTTTGAGCTTATTTTTTAGCTTTCCTGCACCAGGGGAGTCTTTCATATCTTTTTCACTTGTGAAAATTTGATCTAAGCCCTCTAAGGCTTAGATCTTGCTTGCTTTAAGATTTAACACTCTTGGTGAGTGTATTAAGTGCAGAGGTAACCATATTGGTTACCTGCATTTAGGCTTTTGAACATCTTGCCAAGTGCATCAGTACTAACAGCAGTTAGTACTGCTGTCACTTTTAGGTTTCATTTTAGCTAGTAATTTTAAGATTTAGGTTCTTAAATTCAAGTTAAATATAGTTTAGATATAGCACAAGATTCAAGTCAAATATAGATTAGATATAGCTTAAGTTAAATTAGGCCTTATTTTTTAATTCCTAGTTTATTTACCTAGGTGCATTTAGTTTTAAAAAGTCATTGATTAGCCAAAAAGCCAAAAACAGTAGTATTAGCTTAATGAATTAGATTTTTGATTTACTAGCTTTTAATATAAATTTTATGATTGAGTCTTATATTTAAGCATCAATTAATTAAGTTGCAAAAGGGTAGAAATATTCTCTGAAGCATATTAAACCTTAAACTTGTTAAATTTTCTAGCTCTTGAGTCATAGTCTGAGTAAAGCTACTTTCCACATCAAATTAGCTTAGCTTTTAGCATTTTCTATATTAAGTATCTTATCATTTTTAGTTAAAGAACATCATTAGCTTTCTAGAGCTTCTTTTAATTCTGAAAATGAGCTTATATAAAAGCTTTTGCAAGCCTGTTAATGTCTCTAAGTTTGTTTTTAAGCTAAAACCCTTAGTTGCTGTAACAGCTTATTCATAAGCTATTTTAGGGCTTATTTGTCACTTTCAGACATATTTGTCACTTTCAGACAAAAAGTTTAGTTTTAAAGTTGTTTAAAATCAAGTTTTTTATAAGTTTGGATATTAAGTTTTTATTAAAAGTAAAAAAATACAAAAAATAAAAAAATGGGGTTGCCTGCCTCGAACCCACGACCTCACTCTTATAAACCCAACGTGTTAACCATCATGCTACAATAGCTCATCCATCCTCTTCTCTTTCCATTTAATCTTTAAACACATTTTTATTTCCCTTTTAGTTAATAAGCCGTAGCTTAACTATGGGCTTATTGAGCTTATTTGTTAAGCTGAAACCTTCCTTTTATTTTCCCTTAAATCTTTGTTGCATTTTAGATTTTAATTTTCATTTTTGAGCTTTTAAATTTAAGTTTAAAAATAGGATTTTAATTTTAAAAATAGTTAAAAATAGTTTTCTAAGTTTTTATGTTATTTTAGACTTTTCTAAGTTTAAAAATCATTTTTCTAAATTTTTAGTACTTAATTTGCTATTTTTTAGGATTTAATTAGATTAAAATAGATTTAAATTCATAATAAATTCAAAAACAATAAAAAAAAATGTTTTTCTTTTTCCTAAAATTTTCTTTTGTCCTATCTTAGGTTTAGAAATTTAGTTTACATCTTTAGGAGTTAAATTTAGTTTACTTGCTTATTTGTTGCGTTTTATTTGTTTCCCATTAATTGTTAAGTGCTTTAATTGTTTTTTTTAATTGTTTTTTTTTAATTAGTAGTTATAGAAAACCCAATCAATCTTCAAACCCATTAAAATCAATATCCAATATCAAGCGAGGTTTCAATTTCTCAAATCATTGGGAAAACGACCCGAGAAATCATACTTTCTGGAAAACATACGTATATTATATATTATATATATATATATTTTAGGAGTGAATTTTCCTTAGGAAATTTTCTTAATTGCTCTTGTGGTACTATATATTAGTATATATTATCAAGCGTATCAGTGTCTTGTAGTTGCATAAGATCTGGTTGGAAGTGAGGCTTTTGATGTTGATGCATATGATTTGTAAGACTTTGATGTTTGATAATATGGATCTTGATATGGTTGAGCAGTAGCAAGAAGTGCTAATGGGTTAGCATTCTTGGCTATTCTTTCAGCACGGAGTTCATTAACTTCCTTTTGATATTGTTTCAGAATGTCAAAGAGTTTGTGATATAAAACTTCATCTAGTTTGTGTTGTTGCTTGATAATTGTTACAAACCTTGACCATTCTGGTTGAAGTTGTTGAAGAAATTGAACATTGACTTGCATCATAGCAACTATCAAATTGTTTCTGATCATTTCATTCATCAGCCTTGTAAAACCTTGTGTAATATGACTCCATTGATTCTCCATCGTGAGAGGTGGATTTTCCAAACTCCCAAAATAAGTTTGTCTTGACATATTAAATGTTGAGGGATTCACCTTGTTGTAACCTTTTGATAGCTTCCCGCATTTCATGAGCTGTCTTGCATGCATCAAAAATTGAATAAATTTCATCTCCAACTCTAGTCAAAAAATAAATCGCTTGCTTTTCTGATTCAAAATGAGCTTTGTTTTTAGGATACATATTCAAGAATGTCTCAACTATTGTTCGTTTAGGAACTGCTAAAGAATTATCTGTTGCAGGTAAAGCTGGAATTATGACAGTAGTAGGAGTGTAAGGACCTTTGAGAATGCATTTCCTCAAGGCATCACCATTTGGTCTTGTATCAATGTATCATAAGAAACGTGATCGCCATTGTGCATATCGTCCTGTTGCAAGCATTGGTGGACGATCCCTTGAACCAGCTGCCATGATGTTGTTATGCATTTGATTGTCGGTTGTGGAAGTTACAATTAGAGTTGTCATGATGAATGATTGTACAATTATGAAGTGAAAATGATTAAAGGATCTTAAGTAGATGTGTTGTGATTGAAGTTGTGATAAAATGAAAAACAATTAACGTCTACGGGATTTTACAAGTCTATGATTAAAACCGAGAAAGGAATTGTGTCCTTCGCGAGATTTTACAAAATCAATAGAAAAAACATAAATGTAAATTGATTGAGTTTAAGGTTTGTTTGAGTTAAATTAAATGTCTTTTAAGTCCTTGATTGTGATTGTGGTTCGTTGTTTGTTAAGGTTAATTATTTGTCTTTGAAAGTCCAAGGTCCGTTTTGTCTAAAAAATCAAGTTCACCGAAATTAACCTGTTACCAAAAATGTATTACCAAAAATTGACTAACTGAAAATGAATTTTGGTACTATCTTGAATTAAGCAAACCGCTGCGAGGAAATGGATCAAACCGCTACCCTAATTAATCAAACCGCTGGTTACCGAATCTGAACAAACCGCTACTGTAACATCCCGCTCTGATAAAGAGACCAAGAGTCACGTTATGGTGTCATATCAAAACATATAAACGCAAGAGGAAGACTTTATTAAAAAAAAATACTAAGTCATGTAACAAAATGACTTACAAAAGTATTAAATTCCAACAAAGTCTAAATAAAAAGAGATCTTCACACGAAATAAGTCTTAAACATAAATTCAAACAAAGGAAATCTATCAAGGTTCGGTCCTCTAAAAGCTTCCTACTCTTAACACTCAAATCCCAGCTTCCCGCTTATTACCTGCCGCAAGAAAAGAAAATGCGGCTGAGCTAACGCTCAGTGAACAGATATAATAATAAAAAGGTAATAAGACAAAAGAATGAATGAAACGAATCACGAGAACCTGCTAAACAAATATCATACGAAATATGAATCAAATGAATAAGAATCAAGAATAACAAAGGAATGCCCACGAGCTCAGATAAATGTCTAAACATGATACATGAATATCCACTTCCTGCACAATACAAATGCAAAACAAACATATATTTGGCAGTTTTTGTCTGTTTTTGGTCATTTAAGCTCGTTTTTAGAGGTAAAAGATATGTGTAATTAAGCACTTATCAATAGCACACACACAACCATTTACCTAAACTGACCTGAACAAAGTACCTAGGATGCATCCATACGCTCACTGCAAAACAAAGTCATATCCATATACACAATTACAATGACGAGTATACATACATATGTATGCTAATAATAATCAAAGGCCATCATTCAAAAGGAACGTTGTAGACTAATCACACCGCCACAGATAGTGTCATGCCATTGGTGCATCAATGACATGGTCATGGTACCTCCATGACTAGTTCAAATAGCTTGGGCAAAGATTTAAGAAAACTGAACAAGTTACCAATAATTCAATCAAGATAACGGATCTGATATCATATTCAAACAAAGATCAAAGGAATCATGAATGCGAATATCAAATCAAACATAATATCAATGAATATCAATGAGTCATGAGTACGGATAGCAAATCAGATGGAATATCAAACGAATCAAAGTAGCTAAAACAAATGAGAATCAAGTCATGAGGTGTCCTTACTTAAAGGACGAAATATCTGTACCTTAACAAACACGCAACGGAGAGAAAGAACACAAAGACAAGATATCACTCCCTCTTTACCGAATCTACAAGAATCCATGATTACATATCATTATATATCTTATTTTATATGTTCATTGCTAAATCTTACTACTTATAGCACTTAATGAAACCTAATTAGGGTTTTCTAAATTTCTAGAATCTATGAACTTTTTAAGAGTTGGTTTCCAATTTTATAGACCCATTAAACAACCTCCTAAAAATCTACCAAAAATCACAGAGGTTCCTACATGTGTCTAGTATGTCTTTGAATTTTGGTGGAATTTATTACCATGTAAAAATACCCCTTCAACCATCATTACTAAAACTGATCTAAAAAATAACCTGCTGGTACTTTAGAAAAGTTTACGCATAAAAACCCTACTTAGATAACTCAGAAAATTCTGAAAAAATCATTGATGTAGCTAATATCATGAAGATTTACCAGTTCAAATTTTAGAGGCTAACTCCTTATAGTTTGAGAATTAAAAATCAAATACTACTACTGAATTTTTCAGAAAAAAACTCCAAATTCGACACTTAATCCTATAAAAATTAAAAATTGACCTTCCCGACCTCCAATTGACATGCGCCTGACTTTTCCAGAAACTAGACTCTTTGAATTTAACTTTAGACTCAAGAATCATGTCAAAACTCATTTTTATCACCAAGTTATAC
>BQNB010069052.1:0-20000 GCA_026074375.1 Tanacetum coccineum | reverse complement strand
GGACTTTAATAACCTCAATATAATTTCTCGCGACCACTTTGCGAATGTAGTGAAATTTATGAAGAATATGTTGACTGCTTTTCTGTATTCGTAGTCCATTATCAAGTAGGATTGCGCTTTAATTATCATAATATAGTTTCATAGGATTTTTATTACTTGGGAAAATATCAAGATCCCCTATGAACTTCTTCATCCAGATAGCCAACTTAGCAGCCTCTAAAACAACGATGTATTTTGGTTTTTTATATGATAATGCAATGGTGTTTCGCTTCGAGCTCCTCTACGAAACTGCTCTGCTATTCATGACGAAGACATAGCCAGAATGCGATCAAGTGTCATCTCGATTAGTTTGGAAACCAGAGTCGACCAGTTTGGAACCCAACATCTATGTAACATTTTACATCTAGCTCTTCATCCATACCACCTTAAACGAAGAGCATATCCTTAGTACTTATTGAGTACTTCAATATGTTTTTCGTAGCACACCAGTGTTCCTCGCCTGTATTTGGTTGTTATCTACTAGTCATGCTCAACGCAAAAGATACATCATGTCTCGTACAAGTCATAGTGTACATTATGGATGCAATTTCCAAAGCATATAAAATCATACTCATCCTTACTATCTCACTAAGTGTGATAAGACTTTGAGTTTCACTCATATGGGCTTTATGAGGCATAGGTAAACAACTTTTCTTAGACTCATGCAATTAAATATTCTTAGCATCTTATCTAGATAAGTGCTTTGGCTTAGACCTATAAGTCAATTATAACCCTTGATTCAAAGGATATAACCATCATCTCCTAGATCCTTTATGGCGAAACATTTTCCTAGCCAGGATTTTAGATCTTTGAGCATAGGAATACCTTTTACCATTAACAATATGTCATTTACATATAGGAGTAGGAAAGCTACCTTATCTCCATCAGTCCTAATATAAATACATTGCTCATCTTAACTATGTTTAAAATCATACTCTTTGATATTCTCATCAAATCTCAAGTTCCAATTTTGTAATGCCTGCTTCAATCAAAAATGGATTTCTTAAGCTTGCATATTTTCTTATAATACTTTGAATTCACAAATCCTTCAACTTGCACCATATAAAAATCTTCATGCATGTGACCATTTAAGAAGGAAGTTTTGACATCCACTTTCTATATTTCATAATCATAGAAAATGAATATGGAAAAAAGTATTTTAATTACTTTAAAGTTGGAAACATGTGAAAAGGTTTCATCATAATCAACTCCTTGAGTCTGAGTTTATCCTTTAGCCACCAATCTAGCCTTGAATCTATTTATTTTACCATCCATGTATATATTCTTCTTGAAGGGTGATACATTTAATATCTAGTCTTAAAATTATAAGTTCTGACTTAACCTAATAGACTTACACTAACGGGCAGTGTACCCGGTAATTGTAGCTAGGCAATGGTAAGCACGGGGTGTTTACAAGGAGTAAGTAAACTAAAGCTAACCTAATGATTTCTACAGCTTTTAAAGGGGGGTCAATCTAAGATATTGACATGAGTATTTAACTTCTAAACTAAATAATTATCTAACTAACAAAACTAGTAACTATTGGAGGTAATTCAGATAAGGGAGAACGGGTTAGCCATGGTCAACCTACTAAGTCTACTCATCCATTTGCTAGTGCGATAATTTAAAGTAATGTGTTGGTAAAATATAGATGCAGGCTAGGCCTGCCAAGTCCTATGCACACTCCCCCATTACCCTAGTATTAGGCGCCAAGTGATGGACAAACAATACACACATTATGCAATTCAACTATCCGATATGATTTATCTACAAGAACCCAGATTACCAACAAACCCTACTCACTCATGAGATTCTAATCGCGAAGATGAGCATTATGCCTACTAAAGTGTTTTAATTGGTTATGCCTACCTTAGGACGGGTTAGGACTCTAGTCTTGGTAGTCAAACTAGCAATGACCCTTAGTTGTCCAATGAAACTAGCCCAACTACCCCGATAAGGATCATAAATGCAAGTTTGTCAATCTAACAATCAATGATCTAGCAATAGACATTATCATTAAACAAGTAAACAAACATTTGTTTGAGCGATAAACACATAAACTATCCAATTACAATTCAACAAGTCTAAAGCAAACGTAAATAAGAAAACAAAGTATTCATAAACATAACTAACACCTAAGAGTGTTAGGCCATAATCTTAGTCAAGATAAAGAAAGTGATATCAAACAATAACAAATGGAAGTCATAGTGAAACTGATATTAAACTAAGTATGATGATAAGAGATGTTCGTCATGGATGGAATGACCTTTAATGGTGCTAATCTGTTCTGAAAATCCTTTCTAGATCATATGGGAATAACCCAACGTGTCCCTTAAGTCGTTTTAGGGCTTATATTTATAACCTGTTGATATCGACCCCGATACGACGTATCCCCGTATTTGGTACATCGTATCCATTCACAAGAGTAGCCTCCAAGTAATACGATATATAGAAGGTTAAAATCTAATATATGGGCTCGATACGGTGTTTCCGTTTTTTGCATATGGCATATATGTGGATATGGGGTACCCATTTCCTGCATATGATGTATCCGTCGATATGTCATATCCTCTTTTTCTGCATATGGTGTATCCTCTGATATGGCAGATTCCCCAACACCTTTATACACCATATCTTCAAAGGTCATAACGCAAACCTAATTTCTTCTATTGGCTTCGTTTCTTCACTCGAGCTCCTATACGACATATCCACATTTGCATTGATACGTCATATCCTTCGTCTTATATGATATCTTCTTCGTCATAGCTCCAAATAACGCCACTTTCTATGTCTTTTCCACTTTGCTCCAAATTTACTAACAATCACAAATATGAACGTTTAAGTAACAATTCTTAGCATAAAGCATAATAATTAAGCATTATAGATGGGATAAATTATGCATAAAATATGTACTTATTTGATCACATCAAAGACCCACTTTCAACAATAGTTTTGCACTTTTACTTCCAGGTGGAAGATCAACTAAGTCCCAAACTTCATTATCTTTCATGGACTGCTCTGCATTCATCGCCTTTAGCCATTTTTTTAATTCCAAATCTCCCATGTCCTCTTGGTAATTAGAAGGTTCATTATGATCTGCTACTTCTTGTTTTTTTGAATCTATGAGATAAACATATCTCTCAGGTTGTTGAGAGACTCTACCAGATCTGCGAAGTGCAGGTGCAACGTGTTCTACTTGATTAGTAATGACAGCTTCCTCTACAATTGGTTCAGAATCACGCAGTATAACAAAACTAGTAAAATGTATATCAGATTATGGTTCTTTATTCTCTTCAACATTTATATTGATCCCACTTGATTCTTGAAGTAGATATTCTTCCTCCAAGAATTCAATATCGCGAGCAACAAACACTTTGTTATCCAATGGAGTGTAGAAGTAATATCCTAAAGTTTCCTTAGGGTGTCCCATATATATTTATCTAACGGGATAAGGATTCAATTTTTTTTAGAGTATCACAGTTTACTAAAGCTTTACATCCCCATACCTTTAGATATGACAATGTAGAATCGTAAAGGGGGTGGATACGTTCTAATCGACTTTCTTTTAGGTTTAAGTAAATTAGGAGTTAAGTTGCATATAAGTGTCAAACAAACAAACAATATAAATACTATGTAAAGAGTTAAGAGAAGAGAGACAAACACAACGATTTATACAGGTTCCGGATGAGGGGTTTAGATCATCCGTATATCTAGTTGAGAATCTGCGACACCTATACTATTACTAGTACCAAATCCTAAGGAAACTATTAAGGAAACTTTGGGATATTACTTCTACAGAGCTAAGGATCAGGAATAGTCCCATTTATACTGATCACCTAAATCCGAGCTAGTCCTAAACAGAGTCCGCACCCGGAACCACCTTTAACGACCTCGCATATTCTAACCTATTACAAAGCTTCTACCAAAGAAGCACCAAACCCCCAAACAAGATAGAACCCGATACTTGGCTTGATCGCACCCGATACAAGACTTTTACACCTTTGCTTATCCGTACTTGGATAAGTCCTTACATTTGCTTATCTATAACCAGATAAGACTTTACAATGAATGAGAGAGTTATAAGTATCTATACAACTCAACCTAAAGAAAAGAGTATAAGAAGACTTTAGACACAACGCATAAGAATGAATTAAGTTCTTCTAGTTCTTCTTTTGCAAAGTAGTTTGCTATTAATGTGATGATAAAATGATGTTAAGACACAAGAATATTGAAAGACTTAGAGAGAATAGAGAGAATAAATAAGTTAGAAAAATGGCTGTGGAGAGCTGGCGCGTGAGCCTAGCATGCCAGGTTTTTTTTGTTCTCTTTTCGATAACTAGCCGTTAGCTCTTGTTAAACTCCCATGTGCACTTCATTTTTGACACTCTCATATCCATGTCAAATACCCAAGTATGGTTAGGTCAAACCAACTCATTAGCCATGGGTAAGTTAGGGTTAAATCGGCATATAAGAGGGGTTAATACTAGGGATGTGCACTTTTGTCTAATAAGAAGAAGAGAAGGGATAGATGGACAAAGGTTTTATCTTTAAGTGATGCCCAAGTTTTAAACAATGCCTTGTCTCTCAAATTTGAAATTCAATTTTCAAATTCAAACACAAATGTGACTAGGATTAGTGTAGGTTGAATCAATGGAAGGTAAGTGTATAAGATGGAAAATACTTTGAGTGGGGATCAAGGTGATGATAATGGGCATGTGATACTAGGAGTCCAAGTTGAGGATAAAATGGAAATATGTCCCTTGAGTGGAGACCAAGACATGGTCAAACTGTTAGGAATAAAGGCCTCTCAAGTTTCTACTGCTAGTTGAAGAAACTACTGCTGGTGAAGATTAGAGAAAACAATCCAAGTTATTAATACTATTAGTGTTATAGTTAGTAGTGCCAATACAAAGTGTTAGTACTCTAAGTTTATTAATATTGTTAGTTATAATAGTTAGTACTGTTAGTTATATAGTTAATACTGCTAAAGTGATATGCATGAGATATATTAGGAATAGATATGCATTGATCACTTGACGCGTTTTGTAAGCCCATTAGGGTTTCTTGGTGTATAAAAGAAACCCCAAGAAACCCTAAGGCATAGTTCAAAAGATATAGATCTAGAAATCATTTTCTAATAGTTAGTATTCATAGTTTCAAGGTTATTCTGTAACTTTAATGGTGTTCAATATATTAAAAGTTTAGCAAGATCTTATTTTACTGTTTTATTATTCTTCTTAGTATTACAAACTAGTTTCCGCATAGTTTGTAGTATCCACAATCTTAGTTTCTATTATAGTTGTTTTGGATCTATCCAATACAACTAAGCTTTAACAAGCTAAGTAAGATCTGTTCAAAAGGGATCAACAAGTGGTATCAGAGCTTGTTGAGATACTTTGAATAAGAAGAACACTATATCTACACAAGATCTCATAATCAAAGAGAAGATGGAATCTCAGTCAGAAACTACCCAAACGGTGTCTGCACTAAAACTTCTAGTACTCAAAACTGGGGAGTATGATCTATGCAGCATGAGGATGGAACAATACCTTACTTTCACTGATCATGCCCTTTGGGAGGTAATAGTAAATGGTGATTCAGTTTCACCAATTGCATCAGCTAGTGCTGGTGCTGAAGGTCCTATTCCTCCTAAAACTGCTGAACAAAAGCTAGCAAGGAAAAATAAACTAAAAGCAAAAAGCACTCTTATGCTAGCCATTCCTGATGAGCACCTACTGAAGTTTCATGCCTGCAAGGATGCAAAGTCCCTATGGGAAGCTATCAAGAATAGGTTTGGAGGCAACAAGGAATCAAAGAAAATGCAGAAGACCATTCTCAAGCAGAATTATGAAAACTTTGCTGCATCAAGTCAAGAAGGACTGGATAAAACCTATGATAGGTTTCAAAAGCTCATTAGTCAACTTGAAATCCATGGTGAAGTTATCTCCCAGGAGGATGCAAATTTGAAGTTGTTAAGAAGCTTGGAACAATATTGCTTTAATCATGAGAAACAAATCTGATCTAGAGACATAGAGCATGGATGATTTGTATAATAATCTGAAGGAGTATGAATCTGAGATCAAATTGCTTACCATGAGAGTTAAAAGGTTCATAAAGAAGTCAGGAAGGAAGATGGGTCTCATCAGATAACTCTAGGCAGCACTAATAAAATAATAATACTGCTCATAGTGTATTCTGCTGCTAATTCTATGGATCAAGCTTTCTACTGAATCATAAATGATGATGATGTTCATGTTTCTTCATTTCCAACCAATCCAATCCCCACAGTTGGTCTAAGAAGATTTAGAATAGATTGATGCTGGATGATCTTGAAGAAATTTATTCTCAAATGGCAATTGGCAATCTTAACCATGAGAGTTAAAAGGTTCATAAAGAAGTCAGGAAGGAAGATGGATTTAAATGACAAAGAGACTGTTGGCTTTGACAGGACAAAGGTTGAATGCTACAACTGCCAGAGGAGAGGTCAATTTGCTAGAGAATGCAGGGCACCAAGGAATCGGGAGAATAGAAATAGAGATGATCCAAGAAGGAATGCACCAGTGGATACATCTACTACAAATGCCTTGGTTGTTCAAGATGGGATAGGTGGTTATGATTGGAGCTTTATCAGGCTGGAAGAGGCATCACAAACTTTGCTCTAATGGCCTTTACATCCTAAGGTTCATCAAGTTTAAATCAAGTTCAGACTCTAAGGTACATACTTGCTCTAAAATTGCTTAAAATCATATGAAACTCTTCAAAAACAGTAAGATCCACAGAGTGAATCTCTTATAAATCAAATCTAAAATTATTTAGTTTACAAATGGGATTAGAATCATTAGAAACTAGGAACAGATGTTCATCATAGAAAAATAAGAAGCTTATTATGAAAAAGAATATTGAATTTTAAAGTATGATGTCCAAGTGAAAGATATTTCTATCAAAGACCTTAAAAATCAGTTAGAAGAAGCTTTAAAAGAGAAAGATGATTTGAAACTTAAACTAGAAAAATTTGAAGAATCATCAAAGAATCTAACTAAACTGATTAATAGTCAAATAAGTGCTAAAGACAAAATTGGTCTTGGTTATGATGGTCAAATGAATGAGATTGAAGTGGTTCATAGTGTGTTTAACAAAGAGAAAGTAATATAGATGATAGTCGTCCAGTAAATGATAGATTCAAAATAGGTGAAGGGTTTCATGCAGTTCCCCCTCCCTACACTGGGAACTATATGTCCACAAGACCCGACTTATCATTTGCTGGATTAGATGATTCTGTCTATAAGACTAAAGTGAGTGAAACTGAAACTAGTATATCTAAGACTAGTAAGGATATTGTAGAAAAGCCTAAAACTATTAGGCCTAGTGCTCCTATCATTGAAGATTGGGACACTGATAGTGATAATGATAGTGTGTTTAGACCTAAATCTGATCAGACAAAACCAAAGTTTACTAAAATCAATTTTGTCAAATCTGATGAGAATGTGAAATCTGTTAATAAGGAAAACACACATAGGCAAGTAGAGTATCCTAGGAAAAGTTAAAGTCCTAGGGATAATAGAAGAAACTGGAATGGGTTGATGACTCAGAAACTAGGAAATGGTTTTGAGTCTATAAAGAAAGCTTGTTTTGTTTGTGGGAGTTTTAATCATTTAATCAAAGACTGTGATTTTCATGACAAGAAAATGGTAGAAAAACCAGTGTTGAATAATAAGGGAAGGGTTACTAGTCAAAGGGAAATTAGACCAGTATGGAACAATGCTCAGAGGGATGGAACCGCCAAACATAAAATTGACTAACCCACCATCCTAAAAAGGAATTTTGTTTCCAAATAGCAGTTTGCAAACAAAGTCATGGACATCTACCCGAGTTATGCTGATAAAGCTAAAGCTCTCATCCAAGAGCTGCAATACATCAATTAGTACTGCCAGGCCTGTTAATATTGCTGACCCTTAGAAAAGTAACATGTATGGCATTACCCACAACATATTCTATTTTAAAGGCACATTCACCAATAAGAAGGGCTTTTAACCAAAATCAGCAGCTAAATCCAATAATTTATAATGAAAAAGTTATAGACTGCTAGGGTTAACAAAGTATACTACTGCTAGCCCAAAAGCAGTAGTTAGGTGTGCTGTGGGAAATAGGGAAATAATGACTGTTAAGTCTCAGATGCTGGATTTAGGGACAACGGAAATGTTATTAACCAAACTCAAAGACAGGGAATCATACATGCTTAACTATTTTGGCTATGTTGATCTACAAATCAGACTCATGTCAGGTAATGGATTGTGTGTCCCCAAGAGAAATAATTCTCTCTTATTTTGAGTGAGGGTAATCAACATATTACTTTACATGATAAGGGATTTTTGTCCAATCGGATGCTCTAGGGCATATTGACTAGGAAACAAGGTCCTTACTTACTAGGTTAGCTAGAAATTGATGGTGGATTTATTGCATTTGCTGGAAGTCCTAAATGAGGTAAAATAACTAGAAAAGGTAAAATTAGGACTTGGAAATTAGACTTTGAAGATGTATACTTTGTAAAAGAACTTAAGTTTATCCTTTTTCTCGTCTCATCAATGATTGTGACAAGGGAAAACAGTTGTTCTTTTCCTAAGATGAATGTTGCTTGTTCTATCTCCTAACTTTTAAGCTACTTGTGAAAGTCAAGTCTTGCTTAAAGTCCCAGACATGCAATTGGTACAGTTTTGATATTAGAATGTTGTTCCTTCAAGGAGGATTTGACTGTTTATTTGAAAAAGGCTAATTAGATGTGTCTAAATTTATGCAGTGGAGGCTTCAGTCTTATCAACTTTAATAACTATGAAATACACTTTGTGTAGGGAATACCTTGTAAAGAGGTTTGCCTTCAATAGCTTTTTGAAATGACCTTACTTGTTTTTCTTGTCAGAAGGGAAAGCAACAATAAAGCTCTTGTAAGACCAAGCTTGTGAGCTCTTTCAGCCATCCATTACAAAAGGTTTGCATATGAATTATTTGGACCAATCATTCAGTAAGGAGTAATCCAATCACAAGATATATTGTCTTGTTTGTCACTGATGACTATAGTAGGTTTAGTTGGGTTTTCTTTTTGGCATACTAAGGGATGTGACCTGTGGGGATCTTTATAACTTTTTAACTGGATAGAAAACTAAATATAATCATAAGGTTAAAATAATCAGATATGACAATGGAACGAGTTTTTAAAAATAATGCATGAATCAGTTCTGTGGGATGAATGGATTAAGAGGGAGTTAGTTGTTGCCAGAAAATCATCAACATAATAGAGTTAGCTGGAAAAGATATGAATAGGACACTAATAGAGGCAGCTAGGACTATGCTAGCAGATTCATTATTACCTACTACATTTTGGGCTGAAGCAGTTAGTACTGCTTGTTATGTTCAGAATAGGGTTTTAGTGACCAAGCCTCACAACAAGACACCTTATGAACTATTACATGGTAGACCACCTAGTATAAGTTTTATGAGACCTTTTGGGTGTCCTGTGACTATTCTTTAATACCTTAGATCCTAGGCAAATTGATGGGAAGATGAATGAGGGGGTTCTTTGTTGGATACTTTATTAAAATAGCAAGGTCTTTTGGGTTAGTTAACACTAGAATAGTATAAGTAGAGGAAACTGACACATAACCTTTCTTGTAAAACAAACCTTATTGTTCAGGGGTGGACCTGATTGGCTCTTTGATATTGATTTACTACAAACTCTTATGAATTATGAGCAGTTTTACTGAAGGGAATCAAACTAAACAGGAGTGCAGGTATTAAAGATAATGTTGATGTAGTACCTAGTCAACAATATATTCTGCTACCATTACTTCCTGATTGTCCACAGAGCTTAGAGGATGCAGTTGCTGATGATGCTGGTAAAAAGACTACTGAAGAACCAGCACAAATCTGGAGGATTTGACAAGAAAAAGAATATGGTCAATGAGAAGGAAGGAGGCATCTTCAAATAAAGAACGGTGACAAGAATGTGTAAGGATTTTAGAAGCTGAATTGGATTATTTGCTTGGTTCAACGATAGGGACGGTTATGCTACAGCCTAACAGAGTTTATTACTGTTAGTGCCGCTCCGGGCATAAGTTTTTGATTAAATGTGATGATCTTCCAACTACCTTCTGATCTGATTTTAAAATGAGATTTTGACCCATTTTGGGTCTGAACCGGCAAAGGTGTATAAAAGAAAAGTTGTTCGGAATGATTTTTGGATATAATATCGTATGTTTTCAAAGCGTGAAATTCAAAAATGAGAGAGTTATACCCTGATTTAGTTGAGTTATTTTTCCGGACAATATAAATAAAATAGGTGATGATTGGAAATTAAAAGTGTTTTTAAGCGTTTTTATGTCCGTTTGAGCCGTAAAACCTTAGCGAAAAATATTGTATCACTATTATATAATTAGGACGCATTAGAAACATTATAAAAATATTTTCAAGAAGGCATTAGGAGTTTTAAATAAGGAAAGGCTATATTAAACTTAGGAATAAATATTAGCGAGATAAAAATGAAAGTTAGGCGTTTAGGTTTCCCTTAGCGCGTTTCGTTGTAGGATGGACTTAACTAATGTCAGGGGACGGTATTAACGTCTGTGATTTTCAAACTTTCCTAAAATAGTAACTTTCCAAAAATAGTAATTTTTCGTAAAAGTGACGTAACTTAATTATAAATCTTATATTTTCTTAAAGTATGTTTTTGCTAAATAATCTATGACACAAACACATATAGATTCTATTACTTTCTATAAACGATTTATGCATGCTTTCGTTGTATATTTCTTTCACCTAAAGCGCGTCGTTCAATTAGGTCGCGATTTGGTTCTTGTGACTTCATTTATTCGTTGTTGATTACCTTTCACTCATTGTTTGCTTAAGGTGAGTTCATAGCCCCTTTTTCCTTGTTTAATGTTTTTCAAACTCCACGGGGGAGATTACATGCTAGTTTTATAAAACTGAACATATGTGATTAAATGTGTATGCTTGACCCAAATATGTGAATTATTAACATTGAGTACCATTTGCCTGAAAAGTCCCTAATTTCATAAACCGTTAATTACATTCTTGGTAAACGCTAGTACTATGAATAGATCTATTGGGTTTAACATCCCCGTCCAGGTGAGTAGCGCTCATTTGAATACATGTCAAACGGACGCATTGTATTGAGAATTAAGGTATTTGGAAAATATACCTTTGATGAGCAAAATCTTATATTATCTTGGTTAACGGACGGTGTCATGAGCTCGATGCTATAATATTATTACCTGACTTGTATGTGTTGCAATGTCACTCGATGAACGAAAACTTGTGTTCTACTTATTTACTTGATAAACTCTATGAATGCACTCAACATTGTTTATTGACGTTTTTCGCCTGTTTAATCATAGGTCTTAAAGTTGTAAGTTTCTTGGATGGGAGTTGCGAGCCGTGTGGATATCATTTGAAGACTCTACTTGGCATATTTTCACATTCGATGAAATCTTTTTCTAAAGCCTTATGTTATGTTCAAACTTAAAACTCTATGTCATGTTCAAACGTTTTTGTTCTTTTGAAACTGTAGGACCTGCTTGCAAACTCTGATATTTTATTGTATCGAATGTGAAAAACTTATTTTAAAACGTCTCTTTTTGAGGTCGTTTTCCGTAACTTGTACTTTGAGCCTATGAAGTAGCACCCCATGTTGTATTCCGCTGCGTTCCAAATTTGGGGGTGTTACAGATTGGTATCAGAGCTGTGGTTAGATGAATGGGTTCATTTCCAAAACATAGATATAACTTATTTTCAGAAAATTAAGGTCTTTCATCCTTTATCCGAATCTCCCCCGCCCCCCCCCCCCTCCCCGCCCCCCCCCCCCCCCCCCCCCCCCCCCCCCCCCCCCCCCCCCCCCCCCCCCCCCCCCCCCCCCCCCCCCCCCCCCCCCGCCTCCCCCCGACCCCCCCCCCCCCACCCTACCCCACCCCTTCCCCCCCCCCCCCCCCCCCCCCCCCCCCCCCCCCCCCACCCCCCCCCCCCCCCCCCCCCGCGCGCATACTTCCTCATTCCTTATATACTCCCTCGAGCATCACTATTAGTATTATATTAATGATAATTATATAAATACTTGACTTTCTTTTCGATCTCTTACGCCTACCTTCGAGTGTATCACTATTTATATAACAATAATTTATATACATGTCGACTATGTTCGATCACTTATATCCACTTTCCAGAACGTCACTATATTTTATATATATAGATATTGTTTATATAAATACTATGAATTTTCTTAAGACATTGTGTCTGACACAATGGTTGATAACGCTCAAATTATACATGTTTTTATACGCGTTATCAATGATTTTTTACATATATATATATATATATATATATATATATATATATATATAGATATATATAGATATATATATATATATATATATTAAATTGGGTTTAATTTTTAAGACCTTTTACTTTAGAATAGAGTATATTTGTTATTGTAGGTTCTTGGAACGTGTCATGGAAGAAAACGGAAGAAAAACAATTAGATTTGAAGCTTAAATGATGAAATAACTCAAGGTTGAATGCTTCCCGAACACCTTGTTTCATTGTTTTGGCCATAATTCGGTCATACGAACTCCGTTTTAGTTGATTCAAGCGGCCACGGAAATAGAATTCAATTATCTACAACTTTGGAAAAGGCCATCTGCTGAAACGACCCAAATGTGTGGCGCTCTTTGATTATTAATGTGTGGCATCACTTTTCCATCAGAACTGAAATTTAAGAGAAATAAATGCATATTTATTGCTAAGTGCATTAACTCACAAAGTGTTGCGCACTTTTATGCAAGTGGGGCGTACTTTGGCCTGAAAATTCCTATTTATAAATGCCCTTTTTTAACCTCTCATTTCACACTACATCTCACACTCACTGACTTTTATTTACAACACATTCTTTCTTTATAGCCTATGAGATTGAGGAGGAAGGTGTGGTGAGGGTCTTTGGAACCCAGAATTGGATCCAAACACCCCTCTATCACCGCAGTGTACACCCCACCACTACTAAACCATTAAACCATCACTAAATACACATATTGCCAGAAGTGCTTACACCATATCTTAATCATATACCCCCCCCCATCCATTTCTTAACATTTATCCATTATTCACTTTGATTCTTAGAGAATTTACACCTAATTCATCTTAAGATTCTATACACTATAATCTTGTTACCAAACACTTCATTTGGTGATATATTCTGCATTTCCAGAAGTTACTTGGTATATTTCAGGTTATCTCAGTAGCATTTGGTTGTTGGTTGATCATGGAACTATTAGTTTTGGGTTGGTGGTTGTTGTAGTCGAAATATTGGTATTGTTACTTTGCTTTCTTATATTGTGATCATGGAATAAATATTTGGATCGATTTTGCTATGATTTTATGGCAATTATACAATGTTAATAAAATTCGATGTTATATTACTTGAATTCTTTGTTTTTCTCTTGATTATATTCTTGCATATTAAATTTGGTCAAATGGATTATTGCCTTGATATATTGTTGATATGTTGGCCATATAAATCAATATCATTGCTTGTTGGAGAATTGGTGTGGTGAATGATATTCAACCCAAGTTAAAAATGATGTTTATGACCCTTCTTACTGTGACTCTGACTGGGTTAGGAGGAATTCATATGTATGCATATTTGATATAAACTTTCTTAATGCGCTCATGATGATGTTGTATATAGGCCGAAAGGATTCTATGTTATCATTGGTAGATATGCTTGTTATTATGATTACCCGTCATATATAACTTGTATGCTTTGTTTATATAAAGTCTTGCTCTATCTCTATCTATTATGTTATGTGAATCATGCATTGTCCCTTGCTTGCTTTATACACACGTTTAGGCTATTTGATCCGTGACAATCAATTAGCTTTGTTACTTGATAAACAATCTGTGAATTGCTACAAATCTCGTGGAACGACCTGAACTTACCTAATACTATATTACACTTGAATAGGGTATACTTTCCCGAATGTTGTGTTTTTGGTTAAAAAAAATCGGGTTTCTGTTATTATTAATTTAAGCTTGTTACAAAACACACATCAAGTATTTTGCGCGCCTCGTTGCCGGGGGATTTGTTTTTGTTGTTTGCAGATTGGTTTGTTAGTACCTTGTGCATTTACATGTGTTTAAATTATCTTTTATGTCTTCAAAATATGTTTGGTTCTGTTGCAGAAGTACAACGTTAATTAACCTTGTGCACTGCATTTCCTCCTGTTCCGTTTAATATTTTGTATGGTTTTACAGAAGGTGGACGGTTTCACACCAAAAATTGTGTACTTGTTTTACAAATCATACATTTATAAACTTACGTACCGTTGTCAAGCAAACGGAAAAACCCAAAAATAATCATTGTTCCTCAGGAAGTACGTCGCAATTAACAATGCGTGCTTCGGCTTTTCCTAATAAGAACTCCAGATAGTACGCCGACTTACACCAGTGCGCCGCACATTCTGCCAAAAATTTCACAAAAACATAATCTTTTATTTTATAAAACCCATACCCAAACAATCCCCATATTTCTAGTCTTCAGGTATGTGTTCTTTTGATATTCTATTTTATTATTATTACGCCTTGTTAATTTTTTAATATTTAGATTGTCATTCGAGGAAAAAAATTACCAAAAAGATTTTTTTTTTTAAATTGTTTTTGCTTATTTATTTTATGACAATGTTAATGTTTATATAATAAATACTTGTGTGTTGTTGGTTTATTTGTTTGGTTATATTTGTCTTGCTTTGAATCTGGTGTAAAATAAATAAAAAGTAAAATTTTGAAAAATATTGCAGAAAGTACGCCGCACAAAAACTTTGTGCGCCGCACTTTGTTCCTGCATTTAAAAAAATCCAGATTTGTATAAAAATAATAACCAGATGCAATTTATTTATGTTTTATGTGAATACTGGTAATGTGTTTTTATTTGTTTATGCCTTGTTTGCTTTGTACTAGTGTTTGCTTGCGGTTTTAAAAAAAATTGTTAAAAACCATAAAATCTAAAAAAAAGAGTCTCTTATTTCCTTTTTTTAATTTGTATGTTTGTGTTTGTCTGCTTATGTGTTTGCCAGTGTTTGTGTATGTGATTCTTAACTAATAAATAAAAATATTTTCTATAATACGTAAAAAAAAAAAAAATATGTTTTTCGTCTTAATGAAACCGCCGCACATTTGTTTGTGTACGGCGACTTTTTGAAACTTTTGCCGCGCTCTTCTTATGAATATTTGAAAAAAAGTATAAAAAGTAATTTCAGAGGTATAAGTTACGCCGCACTTTCTTCTTTCATGTGCGACTGCATTTTGTATCTGAAGAGAAAAATTTATAATAAAAATTATTGAAATATAAAAAATTTTAAAAATAATAGTAGTAATTTTGTAAAATTATTGTTTTTTTTAACCTTAAATAATTTATATGTGTTTGTATTTGTGTTTGTCTTAAAAACCAAAAAATAAAAAATACTAAAGTTTTTATTTCCGCCTAAATTTTTTATTATTATTTAGTCTATGTGATTTGAGTGTTTGCATATATTTGTAATTTTATTTTCCTTTCTATGTTATTTTTTCATTTCGTGATGTTTTGTTTATGCTTGTTTTAGTAATGTTTATATTTAAATTTTAAAATTAAAACAAAAGTGTTTCTTGAACTTTGTGGGTGGTGTTCTCTGGTATGAAACACCCTCGGACTATAACTCTTTCACTCGGGCACCGGGGGATTTTAAAGGCTGTTGCATACGCTAAATGCAATGTGGTGCTACGGATAGTGTGCTTTAGTTTTTTTCGGCTTTTTTGTAGTTTAGTCTATTTGCAGATTAAATAAAACAGGTGAAGCTTGAATGGTGGTAAAGCTTATCACTTGGGGGGAGTGATATATTTGAATTATAATATTACATGTGGTAGAATACACATGACAGCGTTCTGTTTCGAGTCGTATCTTTCAGAATTCAGCCGAGAACTTATGAGCCCGGGGAGTTCCGTTTCTCTTATATTTATTTTTCAGTTTGTCCCACTTTTAAGTTATTTTCTAATTACACATAATGCTCAACTTAAGTGTGGGGGGAAAATAAATTGGAAAATTAGACTCATTATTAAAAGTATAAACTTTTGTTCGCCCTCTGTAATCTAAAAATCTAATTTATTTTTAAATCTTTTGCCACTTAGGTTAATATATTAGAATAAAACATGGTAAAAAAACATAATAATAATAATAAATAAAGTTTGAAATCAGAGATGTGTCCCGATTGATAAAGCAGATCCGACTCGGGATCAATGACATTACTTGCGCATTTATACCAATCACCCAAAAATGTGAGGTTCGCCTTTAAATCTTATGAAGATAATTTTTGCCTTTAGCTTTCTCGAGTTAAGGTTTGAATGGCAGTGCAAGTGTTCTCGTCGTTACGGATTGGTGTTATTTGTGTTTTGTTGCCATTTTTTGGAGCATTGGTATCGGTAAAAATTGATGGTGTGCTGGTGATTATTGATTTCTAGAACTTGTGCTTGATAAGCATTACGAGACCGCAGTGAGATCACGTTCGCGTTGTATATGTATTTTTAAGTGATAAAGAGGCAACTTAGGATTTATCCCAAAATAGCTCATTCCATTTAATATATTCTATTTCTTTTAGCTTTTATTATACTGATAAGCTAAACTCAAAATAAAACCCTTATGTTAGCGCTCATCTTTAGTGCTAGATTACCCCCTTGTTTACAGATGAGCCATTCTTTCATCTTTATTCATCACTCAGAAAAATAAAATTTAAATATAATAAAAAATAACATTTAGCCTAGCCTTACCCCTTTTCGAAAGTCCCTACGGTTGGTTGCTAGTTGCTCGGTATGATTGGTTAATTTTTTGCTTATGGTTTGTTCGCACTTTGCTATAAGTGTTGTGCCATTTCATCAAAGATGAACGAGACATCCTTTTGATTTTGTATTTTTTATGGTGTATGCTTATATTAAGTGTGAGGGAATTGTTAGTTGTTTGAATAAGGGTGGATTGAAAAAAAAAAAAAAGAAAAAGAAAAAAAAGAAGTGATGAAAAAAAAGAGAAAAAAGTGAAAAAAATGAAGAAAAAAAAAGTTGAATCGAAAAAAGAAGAAGTATGAATAAGTATTAGATGGAGGTTGGTTTGTTCGATAACCTCACGGGTTTGTGGATTGTCGTAACTAGCAACATGGGTTTTCTAGACTTGTCGACATGTATATTATAAAACCATTTCCAGTATATATTTCTCATGCCTTATCCACACCCTTATTAACCCTTAGCCTAACGTTACAACCCAAATAAAAGTCCTCTTTTGATATTTATACCTTGTGCTTACGCCATGTCAGTGCAGTTTTGTTTCTTGTACAAGCGTATGGTAACTTAATGAATCATGTCTGAGCAATTAAGTGTGATTTTCCTTTTACCCTCTATTCCATCATATATGAGTGTCTGTGAATTATACTTTTCCTTATTCGTGAGGTGCTTAGTCATGTTATACAGCTTGAAGATCATTGGGTATTTTCAAACATCTCTATTTTCACATATTAAAAAATTTAAAAATATTTTTAATAATTCTAATTTTGTTTTGTAAAGCTTATTTCTTTTCTTTATTTTGCTTGAGGACAAGCAAACCCTTAAGTGTGGGGGTGTTTGCGCCTTTTGCGCTTATGTATAATAAAACCAAAAATATTTTCGATATTTTCACACTCAATAGAAAATTTTAAAAATAAATTTTTTTAAAAATTAAAAATAAAAACTATCAAAGTTTTACATATATATATATAGTGGGATATTCAATGCAGAACCACTTTTTTGTACAGAACTTACAGAACTAATATAAACCGTTAGATCTTTTAATCAATGGATGAGATGAGTTGGGTTATTTGTGTAATTATTGTAAACTTGAAAAGTGTTGGCTAAAAATAAATAAATTAGTTAAGGGTATTATAGGAATTTCGTAATTATTAATTTCCAAAAAAACTGCCTACCTTTTTTTTTAAATAACTTCCCCAGTATAGGGCAAATAAAACTAGGTCAAATTCTTTCTCCCCATATTTTGTTTCTGCCGTCTTCATCACATAATTTCCTCACCAATCACCAAAAAACCTCTCCACATCTCAGATCTATATAAAAAAAGGTCCCAATCTCTTAATAAAAAAGCCATTCTAAAATCTTTATTTTTGATGTTCTTTCTTCCTAAGCAAAATCAAGAAGCCGCCTACTATTTTTGGTTGTCGCTCGGTAGTAAAGAAGAAAAAAACCCATATTTGTTTTTGTTAATGTTTCGCTAGATGAAGAAAGAGAGATAGGTAGCTATGTGATTTTTTGGGATTACGGTGACATGAAGATTTGTGGCTTCTTCATTTTAGAAAGAAAAGTAGGCGTGTTGATGGGATCAGAAAGGGACGATTGTGGTTGAAAAAGTGATTGCAAGTGAATCTTTTGATGTTATCTTTTTCAGGTGTGTATTTGTTAAAATATGTTTGTATTTAAGCAAACGTTATTTTTTACTTATAAATGAAAATTATCTTTACGAAGTTTTATTATTCTCACGAAAAAACATTAATATTGATCGAGCTTTAGAAGCTATGAATGTTTTTTTTCTCAAGTTTTGGGCACTCATTGTGATAATTTAGATGTATAATTGAAATGTATAGAAGTTTAAGGAGTTTGCGATGATTAATGATATGATCTAATCCAATGGGTTTTTGTTATTAGTTCCTTTTAATACTATAGATAAAGCATGAATAAATTGTGATTATGATATTTTAGTGAATAATAATCGGTAACTAAACTAGTAATACTCAAAAATATAAGCAGACTAAAATATTTGTGTATATTAAATTGGAATGATTCATTCATATGTGTAGATAAAGTGCATTCCTATTTGTTAAAACATGAGATGGTCAGGTGGGTCTCATATGATTTAGGTTTTATGTATGATTACAGCCACTTTTGTAACTAATTTTTGTTTTTGTTTTTATAGGGGATGACTCAATCATAGAAAAGATGGTGTGTGATGAAGATTCAGTGGATGCACTTGTGCTTATAGATAGTGTGCACAAGTTCTCGAAGCCATGCATATATGTTCTTGAAGCCATGCATATATGTTATCGAAAGGCGTGCACATATAATCTAATGAATTTGACGAGAAAGTGCAGCGTGCACATATGTTTTTTAATCTCTTGCACATTCATATTGTAATTTAATTGTATTTCATTTGATATCAAAATTTGTGTATTGTATTTAAGTTTTTGTTTTGTTATAAATTTAGAGTTTACATATATATGTATATGTTTTTGTTTATAAATTTCAAAGATTACAAAATGTAAACCATAAATATAAGTGCAATTACCATTAAAAAAATAAGTTTGATGTCTAAACAACTTTACGTAAGAAACATATGTAAATTTACAATATTAAAAAAAAAACACATATGCACCTTAATTTCTGAAAAACATGTATACTTAAAAAATATAAATTTAAAAAAAAATTAATTCTAAAAATTAAGGAAATAAAAAAACGTTTTTAAATTAAAAAATGCAAAAAAAAAATTAAAATGTTTTTTGACTATTATACCTTTTTTAATTAAGAAAAACATGTAATAATATACTAAATTTCTATTGGTTCAAAGTGGTTCTGTAGGTTCTATACAAAAAAGTGGTTTTGTATTGAATGGTCCCATATATATATATATATATATATATATATAATGAAAGATAATAATAAATATATGATGATTTATAAAAATGGTAAAACAGGGGGCTTTTCAAAACTAGTGATTTCTTAATCCCCTTAGATGAACACTTGGCTACTTTTCGAGGTAATTAGTCTAAGCGGGTTGAAATTTTTAGTTTTCTAAGTCTGTATTTATGACATTCCGTGAGGACACGGAAATAGCTTAGTATGGGGGATTTTTT